>ML819165.1:37446-48219 GCA_009831015.1 Picea engelmannii
CATCTTGTACTTGAACATTTAAGTGGGGTAAAAGGAGGTTGCCCCCTCGAAGAGGCTTATTATCTGAAATTATCTCTTTTTCAAGGCGTTGAGTACTTTTCCTGATGTTTTTCTATGCTATATTGATGTTTGGTTCTTAACAGACAACCAAAGATAAAGTGGAAAGCATTGAATAACATCCAGTTTTTAAGGATTTTGGAGATTTTTGGGGGGAAATCCCAGGACTACCACCAAAGAGAGACATCGATTTCTCTATTGATTTGGTGCCAATGGGTGCCCCAGTGTCCAAGACACCATACAAAATGGGCACACTAGAATTGAAGGAGTTGCAGATGTGTTGATCCACATTTGTGATCAATATTTGTACATACATACATATCCTTAATATTTTTGTTTTGTTTTTATTTTCTTCATGAATCTCCTTAGTTTTTTTTTTCCTTTTAAATGCGAGTTGAGGGTCATACTACCATCAAATTCTTAGGTCTTCACATGCAAACTAGTATATTTGTACTTATTATTTTTCCCCTCTTTCAAATTTTCCAATACTTAGTCATTTTTCAAGTGATGCGAGAGTACAACATGTCCCAAACCCACATGTCCTTAGGTCCACATATCTACAGTCGTGCTACCCTCAATTTGCACTTCTATTTCTACGTCCTCCAAAATGCACTTTTTACCTTTTCATACTTATCAATTTTCTTGAAATGCAGATGCAGGACAACTGACTATCTCATTTACCTTTTTCCCATGTCTTCACTACCGCATGCATGCACACCCACAATCTCGCATTCTACAAAATGTATATCTTACTTCTGCGGCCTGCAAATTACCCTCTCCCATACTTAGTCAATTTTCTTACTTCGAATGTGGGGGTCTTTCCCTTTTACCTCTTCCACCCCCATATGTTCGTAGACCTACAATCTCGCATTCTACATAATGCACTTTTCATTCCTCGTTTTGCACCTCCATACTTAGCCATTTTTCATCCACCACGAGATCACATCACTACTCCCCGTCGCATTAATTTCCCGTGCCACATCAACCGCCACTTATGTGAACATAATGTCGTTATTAAAGTGGCAAAGATTTCGCAAACCTTGTAATAAATTCAAAAATCTCGCCGTGCAAACCGACAACTTTGAAATAAGAACTGTGGTGATTAATCATCAGAGTAATACATGGTAAATTAAATAAGAACTAATATGCCAAGATGAAAAATTTTATATCGACAATAGTGCCACCTATTGCAAGGCTAGAAAGCAGTGAAAATAATGTCAAGTAAGAGAAAGGAATTGTATTATGGGGATACACTAAATACGCTCGGACGTGAAGATCAAGGGTTCAAATGGTTGTGATCCTACAACTACTACAAGGCCCTCACTCCTATTGAGAAAAATACGAACCAGGTCTGGACCTCAGGCATATCCCTTGTTGATTATGTTCCAGTGGTAACAAATTTCAGATAGTTCGTTCAATGATGTGCAGATAAATTCAATTTGGTGAAGAGAATAAAAAATTTAAGAGAAATGATAAATGAATTAGATATTGTAAAAAACAAAAGAGGTGACCTATTCTTTAATCTTTTTGATCTCACAAAATAAATCAACGGCTCAAGTCTATTAATGGATAAAACACTTTCATCTAAAGAGAAATTATTAGAACAACTTAATGTGTTGAAATTTGCATGGGAAAATGAGTTCATCGAGTCAATAGAATTATCCAAGGAAGAAATCGAAAGGTGGCTAGTCAGATACATCAACATAAATGATGAGGTGGATGAAATGTTGCACCAATTAGTCATGGACCTAAGAGATATAGAGAAGGAGCTACTCGAAATAAAGACTAAGCATGAGATCACAGTGGCCCCCATGAGGAAATATATTGAAGATTGGTTAAGAAAAGCCTTAATAAAAATCACTGAGCCAGAACAGCAAGAAATAGTTGCAGTAGTTATGCCACCTCAACCACAACCAGAATCTACAAAAGAGGCACCATCGAACAATGAAAGAGAGAGAAGAACTTCCATCACAGTGATTCAAGCAGCAACCCTATTCGTCCCCTTGTTATCTTTCTTCTACAATCATTTGTTACATTGCCTTTTGTTTCCCGGTAATCTGTGAAACCCAAGCTGATCCTTGATTTTTTTTCGTGTGTATTCCATATCTTTTCATTTCATGGTCCATGGGGGCTCATCCCAGTTCTATTTGAAGGACAGACACAAATCTTGTATTTGTATTTCAAGACATTTACTCTCTTATTTTTAAAGACATATATTATTTTTTGAGGTTCCCATAGCACTATTTTGGGATATTACATTAATGTAATCTCAAAGACTTTGATTCAAGCATGAGATCCAAAATGTATATCTATCATAATATTTTTTTTGCCTAATGAAATGATCATTTAAAGTTCTTTGTTATATGTTGTCCATATTTTCCTACTTCCTTTCCTTGAATATTGTGTTATGTTTTGATTATTATTGTGATGGAAATGTCATCCTATTTTATTTCACACTCTGTTGGTTTATGGTCCTATAATATATTGTAAATAGCTTCTTTCATAAGATACTTGGTGATGTCTCGGGTATTCTTTGCATGTAAATACTTATTTTAAATAAGCCTTGTCCTTCTCATGCATTTCTTATATTTTTTCATACAATTTAAAAAGACAAGAGTACCACCTCTTAAAAAACGCAGGGGGGATTTTATCCTCGTGAGGTTGATTTAAAGATTGTAAAACAATCTCTTAGATCAAAATTTTCAGCGACCATATTGGGGAGAACAAAAGGTTGGTTTCACAAACTAGAACTTTGATGACTCAACCAAAACCAAATCAACCTCAACTACAAGTGGGACTCTAAAATCAAAAAAATATTTTGCATCAACTCTATGATTTGTCATTAACAACAGCTAAAATTCGTGTTGAACTTGAAAGATATTGGGAAACCCTTGCTAGAGAAGAAGAGAAAGAAATAACTCTGAGACAAAGAAGACAGTTTTGAATCCAAGAAAAATCGGAACCTTATAAAGGCCCAATAACGAGAAGTAAAAGTAAGAAGCTCATGCTCTATGAAGTTGGTCAAAGTTTGAAGTTAGAAATAAGTGAAACCCTAGCCATGGGATATCGAGAAGAAATAAATGGAATTCCTAACAGGGAAGAAAGGAACAAAAGGCAAGGATTCCCAAGAAGAAGGGCTAGAAACAACCCACTTAATCTACATGGAGAACAACACACCTTGCCAACATTACCTCAAGGAGTTTTGCTTGTATTTTTATACAATGGATAATATATCCAATAAGATGTATGGATCAATTTCTAAGTGTTTTTTATATACATTTAATCGAACATGATGATGTGATGGTCAAATTGTTTCTACAAACTATGATAGGCCCAACTTATGAATGGCATATTTCTTTACCAACTCGTTCAATTAGCTCATTTGATGACTTAGAAAACATGCTAATGACCATGTATGCACCTCATGTCACATATCATACTCTCCTTACCCAATTTACTCAAATTCATCTTAAAAAATGAGAAAGAATCACATATTTTAATTTATGGATCTTCAAGGCTCTATCAAATCCCAAAAGAACAATGACCAAATGCTCCTGTAATATTTGGATGTTATAATAATGCAATGGTGCAAATGTGAATTATGCAATCAGATCTTCACAAATAGATAACTTAGATGTAGCAATCCAGGAGGCGACAGAGATGGAAGAGTTTATGTTGGAGACTAATGTTGATCACGAGATCATCCTTGGGAAAGTACAAAGGCAAATGACCAATTTGTTTATATCCCCTCAAGGACCATCTACTTTAATAAATTTTGAGAATCAAGGAATTAGTGGAGGAATTCTTCAAGGTGTTCCTCCTAATGTGAGACATGATCCTAGAGCCGCCCAAGTGACAAGACAAAAAATAGAAATAACTCAAATGAGAAGGAAAATCAGACAAATGTAGAATGAAGTGAGAATATTGTTCCACCAATCTGAACATAAGAACTCCAGTACCAAATCAGAGAAGGAGAAATGACAGAGTTGAAGAACACAGACCAAGAGCACCTAGAGTTCTAAATCCAAATGTTGTGTAGGAAGAAATAATAGAACATGAGAATTTTGAAATATTTGATCAAGAAATTGATATTAACCAAGATCAAGTGTTGTAATCAATATAAATGGATGAAGGGACATCATCTTTTCATATTTGTGATGAACAAGAAGATCCAAAATTTTCACAAGATAATGTAGTCCAGACCATGGCACAAGAAAATAAGTTCAAGACAAAGGAACAACCAGAAAAGGAAAAGGTAAAATGTAATCCTCTAGAGACAACAAAACAACATCCAACTATTCATCAAATGAAGACTCCACTGCAAATGATTTACAATCTGGTTGATGAAATAGCTAAGCTCAAGATTACTTTACCATTTATGGAGGTAGTTACAATACCTCAACAAAGAGAAAACCTTTTGAAGATATTGGATGAAACAAATTAAAGGATAGAAGCAACTCAAATGAATAAAAGACAACAACAAAATGTGACCTCAGTAAGACCACGGGGAAAAGTCCCACCATTCTACATAACCATAGAAAATCATGATTTTGCATTACACAATTGTCTAGTTGATAGTGGACCTACAAACAACATCATGTCACTAGCAGTAATGGAAGCACTTGGACTAGAATGCACAAGGTATTATGAAACTAGTGAAAGTTTTGATTCCATAGATTCAAAAAAACTTCCAGCCTATGGGAAACTTCCCGTGGAGATTATGAAATATCGTATGATTGGAATTTTTGTCTAAAATGTGGATCATGGAGAAAAAAAAATTCCTCTAGTTTCCCCTAGAAGTGAGGGTGTAACAAGGCTAACAACCATGACCATTCATTTCTCCTTCCTTAGCCTTATCTCCTATTTTATTTTATTTTATCTTTTAGTTATCCATTTTCCTTATCACTCTTATTTTTGTCTTATTCACTTTTACTTACACCCATTCATTGGTTCAAATCCATTTCAAAGCAAGCATTCAACCTTGGTTCTAGTTTCAACATGCTTTGACATGTTCTTGTTATGATTTTGCTTATGCACTTATTTTGTATTTCTTACTTTTATCTATTGTTGTTATGATTTTGCTTCAGCACTTATTTTGTATTTCTTACTTTTAGCTATGAAATTTTATCTATTGTTAATAGCGTAGCTATAAGATTTGTTTATACACTCCTACTATGTATTTACATTCGATATATATTTTTATAGTCATTCATTGAACATTAATAAAATTGTGTTATTTTATATTGTCTAAAAGATTAATAAATTAAGAATATTCCTAATATACTAGAACTATGTGAACAAGGGTTGCATGGCAACGCAATCCCTATCGAGTTAGTTTGGAAATACATGTTGAACAATGAAACTTAATATAACTAAATGCACAAGTAATGAATATTTTTTGTCAAAAGATAATAATTGAGGGTTGTTTGTTATTCAAAATGTATAATGAACTGTAAGCTGAATGGAACTATAATATTCATAAATATAATATAAATATAATAAATATATTATAAATATAATATAAATAATATAATAAATAATATATTAGATAATAAATATAATATAAATATAATAATGCATAATAATAAATACATAGTATAACTTTTTATATTTAGATGTGTGATTGGTGAAATTCATTGATTATGTAATTAATTCTATATATTGAAAGACGTGCAGGGAGAAATAACACTTCAATTCTATCAACCAATTAGAAATGAGAAACACAAATATTTTTATTATATCCAAAAATAGACATTTGTTTTCCTATGTTAAACATTACATTGCATACACAAATTTATGGTAAAAGGCAAATTAATGTCACATCAAAAACAAACTCATTGCTATAGTCCCATGACAAGGACTAATAATAAGATAATGATAGAAACAACTCAAACTAAACTAAACCACAAGAGCTTCACTTAAAAATTGTGGAAAATCCTAGAATGGACATGACAACCATAAATATAATTGTTTTCTTACCCCCAAGCATGCAGATGTCAAAGTGCATATAGAGTTGAAGAGAATTGCAAAATCATAGTTTGTGAACATACATAATGGATTAAATATATTTTTAAATAATTAGTTTGAGCGTGCACATGACTTCAATATTAGTCTTTGCACGTGTTCATTTTGAGAAATTGTCTTGGACGACCCATGTCCGCTAGTTGGCACAAGAGAATATGAGAGTTGACTATACCCTACCCTTCTGCTCTTTCCATTTTTTAACTATAGACCAAACAAAGTGTTGCATGCCAAGTTTATCATCTCTAAAGTTAAATTGCCACATTCTACAAAATGATTAATAATTTTCCTAGTGAATGAATTTAAATTTTTTCAAATTTCTATTTTTTTGGAATTTTATAGTTGATTACGATAACAATAGAATTGATAGGATAGCTACATTTTTCATGATATGAGTTAAAGGTTAGTTTCAAATATAAGAGATTTATTTTGGATTGGTAGCAGCTAGTCCCTTCTTATTTTTTTCACCAAATATTAATCTCAAACACTATGGTGGCAATGTTGTTTCTCTATGCATAAAGAATTCCCTTGAAATCGAGTTTACATCGAAATACCAGTTTGGAAAAAGGTAGTATAGGAGTAACCAATATTTGTCCTTGATAACCTTGGGATATACTTGGTGTAGGTCATATTCATCAAGAGCAACATTTGGAAAATGGTAGTATAGGAGTAACCAATATTTGTCCTTGATAACCTTGGGATATACTTGGTGTAGGTCATATTCATCAAGAGAAACATTTGGCAAATGGTAGTATACGAGTAACCAAGATTTGTCCTTGATAACCTTGGGATATAGTTGGTGTAGGTCATATTCATAGGTCATATTCATCAAGAGAAACATTGAAAACACTAATCCCTAAGATTGATATTTAGCATTCACGAGGTTTGTTCCATACCTAATAAAAAAAACAATGGTTCTATACCTAAGATTGATATTTATCATTCACGAGGTTTGTTCAAAATCCTTACTTTGTTTTCTTTAATGAGAGAGTTTATTATAAACATTTGCAATTTATTTGTTTGAACTTTTATTGGAATTATAAACAAGTTGACATACACATGTCAAGCTTATTTATGAGCAACATCAATAAAACATAAGAAAAGGAGCATTGGGAAAAATGGTAGTATCTTCAAAAAAGGGCAAGTCTAATTTAAACAATAACTTATCAAAAAGCATGCCATGTCATTTACAAAAATAGTAAATGGCTAGTGTTCTTACAAGTTTTAAATGCGGAAAACCTAGCTGTGGGTCTAATCATGTAAAGATAGGAAGGGAAGGCCTTAGTTCGGGTTCAAAAGCAGCTAAGAAACCACTAAGGGAGACAAAGTTGAATAAGCTAATTTTTATGCCCTCTCGTTTACAAGATGGAACCCATTTGTATTACTGATGTAAAAGACAAAAACTTTTTGACGGATATAAGTCTTGGGTATTCATTGTAACTTTTGTACAAAAGTGGTGCGCTATTCACAGTTTGAAGTATGTATTGGATGGGGAAAGAGAAGAGACCTATATCAAAAACATCTATCTTTTGGATGGCTACTTAGTAGATGAGGCGACACGCTCACTAGCCATCTTTCTCTCAACAAAACTTTTCTGGTTAGCTAGTGAGAGTGTCACGTCATGAGGTGAGTGCACATTTGAAAGAAATATGTTTTTATAAGGGGCTCATCTCTTTCCCCATCCAGCATGTAGACCAAACTTTGAATAACCCAATACTTTTTTACAACAGTTACAATCTATACCCGAAACGTACTTATATCCATCACAAAAATTTGTCCTTTATGATAGTAAGACAAATAAGTTCCATATCATAAACCAGACAGTATTAAAATTAAATCCTACAACTTTGTCTACCTCGGTGGTTTTTCAACTTCATTCTAGGTCAATTCCTTAAAAGGAGACCTTCCCCTCCCTCTCTTTACATGATCACATGCACAAGCAGGTTGTCCACATTTAGAAGTTGTAAGAACACTAGCCATTTCCCATTTTTCTATAGGACATGGAATACTTTTTAATAAGTTATTCTTTAGAGAAGGCCTACCCTTACCTGAAGACTGGAGTTACAACCATTTTCCCCATGCTCTTTTCTTGTGGCATGTTGGTGCTCTTAAACAAGCTTAATGTCAACCTCTTTGAGGAAGGGAAGGCCTCCTTCAACTAGTTTGGGTTCAAAAGCAGCTAAGAAACCAATAAGGGAGACAAAGTTGCATTAGTTATTTTTTATGCCCTCTCGTTTACAAGATAGAATTTATTTGGCTTACTATTGTAAAAGACAATAAACTTTTTGATGGATATGATTCTTGGGTATACATTGTAACTATTGTAAAAATGTGGTGCGCTATTGAAAGTTTGAAGTATATGTTGGATGGAGAAAGCGAGAGAGACATGTATCAAAAACATATGTCTTTTAGATGGCTACTTAGTAGATGAGGCAACACACTCACTAGCCATCTTTCTCTCACCAAACTTTTTCTAGTTGGCTAGTGAGAGTGCCACGTCATGAGGTGAGTGCACATCTAAAAGACAGATGTTTTGATAAGGGGTTCATCTCTTTCCCCATCCATCATGTACTTCAAACTTTGAATAACCCATGACTTTTTTACAAAAGTTACAATCTATACCCAAGAAATACTTATATACATCACAAAAAAATTATTCTTTAAGATAGTAAGTCAAATAAGTTCCATATTGTAAACTAGACGGCATAAAAAATTAACTCTTGCAACTTTTTCTACCCCAATGGTTTCTCAGTCGTGTTCTAGCCCAATCCCTTAAAAAGAGGACTCCCCCTCCCTCTCTTTACATGATTGCATGCACAAGAAAGTTGTCCTCATTTAGAACTTGTAAGACCACTAGCCATTTCCCATTTTTGTAAAGGACACAGAATAATTTTTTACAATTTATTCTTTAGAGAAAACCTACCCATATCTGAAGACTAGAGTTACAACCATTTTCCCCATGCTCTTTTCTTATGGCATGTTGGTGCTCTTAAACATGCTTAATGTCAACCTACTGCTCTTAAACAAGCTTGGTGTGTGGAGCTTAAACCCAAGAGTAGGCCACTAGGAAGTACAGAGTTCAACGTGGCACTTGAACTTTCCTCGAGAATAGAATCCTATAAGTATTTTTGAAGACAGAGCCCTCTATATAGGATTGAGATCATATAGTCTATGAGTCCCTCATTTATGGATCATTATGAGACAATGTTTTAGTAAACATGTGGGCTCTAAATTCATGCATCCTATAGTAAGTCATTTTTTTGAGGATATGAGACAATCCTTGAACCGTACTTCAATATTCACAATCCCTATAGACAAACTAGCATTATAAAATATAGTTAGCACAGTATTTACCTACAATGTCATAGTTGATCTCTCACATTACTAATAAGGAATATAAAAATCCTCAATCAAAATCATCTATTAGTGGCTCAAGAATTCAAATTCTTCACTTAGAAGGGGTAGAATTGGGAAAACAGTTGACAAATGTGACTCTAAATGGTCACATCCCCCATATGGCTCCTTGGTTTACCCATGTTTGTGGTCATAAACTATATGAATTTCATGTGGCCATATAAAGGCTTGCTAGTCTATTGATTGTTGTTAGTGTGGTACTCAAATCTTTGTTTTGTAGATCTTTCTTTTAACTAAAGTGCTTGTTTTCATTGCAAGTTTTGCATTATACCATTTTCCATGGTTTGACCCATGTTCTAAAATTTTAGGTTGCACATTACATTAGCCTTGTCTATTATGATAAAGATACAATTAGAATCTCTTTGTCAGAGAAGTCTTGAGCTACACTTAAAACATTACAAATACAAAGATTAGTGTACATGCTATAGAAGACATGAATCAAGTCAAGTTTTGTACGATGCAGGTATTGTAGTTTTTTTGTTAAATGAAACAATTTATGGTGCATCAAACAAATTGACATACACATTTATAAGCTTCTTTATGAGCAACATAAATAAACCATAAGAAAAGGAGCATTGGGAAAAATGGTAGTATCTTCAGAAAAGGGTAAGTCTAATTTAAACAATAACTTATCAAAAAGCATGCCATGTCATTTACAAAAATAGTAATCGGATACTATTCTTACAAGTTTTAAATGAAGACAACCCAGTTGTGGGTATAATCATTTAAAGATAGGAAGGGAAGGCCTTAGTTTGGGTTCAAAAGAAGCTAAGAAATCACTAAGGGAGACAAAGTTGCATAAGCTAATTTTTATTCCCTCTGGTTTACAAGATGGAACCCATTTGGATTACTGATGTAAAAGACAAAAACATTTTGATGGATATAAGTCTTGGGTATACATTGTGTAATGCCCCATATTTTGGCTTTAGGTAGTTAGAACTTTGATTTTTCTCATCTTAGTAATTCATTGCTTAAACAACTATTTGGACTCAACAATGTTGATATAGACATGTGACAAGTGTACATCTTGACCTATTTATGTGTTGTGTACTATTATTTTCATTGTTATATGCTCATGATGATGATAACTCTTTGATTTGTTTAAACATGCAAATTAAGATATGGAATTTAGGTACATGGATATTGACTCAAAGTTATGTTGTGAATGCATAACAGAGGCAAGCCATGATAGAAATAAACATAGATTTCTTAATTGAACGCCAATACAGATATGGATTCTTATATGAAATTATGATGTATATACATAGATATGAGTTATTG
>ML819165.1:48877-66266 GCA_009831015.1 Picea engelmannii
GAAGGGGGTATGAAAACTTGATAAATAGGGAGAAGAAGGGATGAGGAAAGGGGGAGGATGGGGAGGTTTGAGCATTATGAGAGGTTGTGAAATCTTTGGAAGATATATTTCTTATGATGATTTTCTTTGAGCATTGTGCTTTGCTATTCTTGGAGTCATGGGCACGAAGGGCCAAGAAACTGAAAGGTTTCTTGGATCTAGGAAGATGGCTAGGCTCCTAGTTGGCAGGGAGGATTCCGTTTTTTTCACTCTGGGAAAGCGAGAAAAGAATGCTTGGAAGCGCCCAGGACTACATTACAACCGATGAGCTTCGACAAGCTAAGGTGGAGGTATTTTTTGGTGGTATTTGGTTATTGATATTTTGTATATACTTTTGTTTTAATTTCTAAATCATAGAGTTATCATATTACTTATTTCATCATGTTATCTAGATTTATCATTGAGCAAATGTAGAAGAATTGTGTAAATGAAAATCAATGAAATTATGCTAAAATGAAGTTGTTATTGTGTATGTATTTAATAAATGATTAATTTTTTAGCATCCTGTAGAGGGGCTTTACATATGGTATCAGAGCCCGGTTTCAAAAATGAAACCTAGGCTTGACCACCCACAACATTGGGATTTTGTCTTTGTGCCAACATGGTCTGCAACCTCTTCATCTGCAATCCAATTTGGGTTGTTACACCCATTCTAATGTTGAACATACCATGGAACATACAGGAGCTATTCATATAGTTTATACGAAAACAACAACCCATGAAACACTCAATATATCAATCTTATTATAAAGAAACCACTATGATTGTCATAACTTAACTCTATCCAAGGGCAACTACTTATGAAAAAAAAAACATTCTAACATCGTGCTAACATCGTGCTAACATCCAAGATGCAGAAGCCATCTTATATAGCTTATCGATATCCCATCTAAAAGAAAAACCCAATTTGTGACTAGTAACATGCAATTTATGAGTAAAAAGGAGAAAAGTGACCTACGTTTCAAGGCCTTTGAGTAAGGTTGATCATTGTAGGTGATGCCACCAGAGACATTCTGTTGGATTCTTCCACCTAACAGATTAATAAGCGTATTTTTTCCACTCACTGAAGGGCCCATCATAGCCAGCATTTCTGGGCTATAGAACCACTGACACCATATAGGATATCTTTCTCAAAGAATATCGGTTCAGTCCAGGAGCTTCTCAATATGCTAGTGGGTTTGCCTTGCAAAATTACCTTGTATTGAACTTCGAGGAACTTCAAACAAATTGGCAAAGGAGGATCTCTATGTGGTAATTAACTATCTATATTTATTGTCATTTCAACGTCCTTGGAATCGGTTTCTTTCTTCTTTAGGGCCACGCTTGCATGCAACCTTGCTTCTTGCAAGTCATTGATGAGTCTCAAGTCTCCAGCTGGAGCCACAACCGGTCCTGCTATTGAAAATGATAAGCCATGACTGGTGGCACTTGAAGCTCTGCTCAAAGCCACTTCTTCAAAAAATGCATTTGTCAGTTCATCTTCTATTCGCAGTTGCCCACTTTTCCACTTGGGTATGTGTCCGCTGACTCTGGGCAATTTCATCTTGCGACCCAAGGGAGGATTTCTGGCACCTGGAGTAGTGGGAGCATTAGTATTGTCAATGTTGTCTGAGATAGTTCTACCTAGGCTGGCTAGACTAGATTTTGTCGCTACCAAAACCTCTTTAGTGGCTTGATCTACCAACAACTCCAAGATAGATCTTCCAATCGTAGTTATTTTGGCTGGAGTTATTACTTCCTTCGCAACTTCTTCCATTTGGTCTGAAATTGTTCTTACGATGTTGCTAGACTTCCCTTTTAGTGTTTCTTCCATTTTTCAGAGCCTGATCCTACGGGAGACGAGAGTGCTTTTGAAATGAGAGAGGTAACACCCACCAGGCACAGCCTTCATCCCGGGATGAGCATGTGGATAATCACAGTGTGAAGAAGTGGAGCATAAATCCTGCATAGGAATCAAATGGGAAACGCTTAACCTACGACCTCTTCACCGTTCAAGGAACTGAAATTCTGGTAAATCCGATCAAAACTCCTCGACTAGCTATAAATATGTACAGAGGAGAGACTACTGAAATTTGGAGAACCACCACCAGGATAGAGGCAATCAGACAGAAATTTTAGAGTGCGCTTGAAAGCACAATTTCCAGGTATTCAAACTCGCCATCAAATCCTAAGCCAAGCATCAAACAACACATATCAAGTCTCAACCAAATTTAGCATGGGACTAACTTAGTTTCCAACCTAATGCCTGAGCCAAAGCAATGACAACACTCATACAAGGCACACGTTAGAGCCCACAAGGGACCAAAGACTATCCACAATGCGTCAAAGCCTCAGCCAAGTCCAAGCGCCCAAGTCACAAAGGAGGAGGCCAAAAAGGAACCAACCTCTCAACACGTCAAAAGCATTACACATATCAAATTCCAATGACCTATCATTCCAAAACAATAAAAAAGAGTAAAAAGTAAAAAATAGTAAACAACACATATCACAGTCTAGTGACCAAGACCAAGTGCCAAGCGCTAAGCCACAAGGGAGGAGCCCATGAGGGCATTGCATATTCGACATGCAGTATAATTTACATGCGGATTTGAATCTAGTATGACTACCTGTAAACTATTGGATTGACAACCAACCTAATCTCCAATTCCACACTAAGTTTCAACCTCCGGAATCCACCAAGCATACACAATCAAGAGCTAAGGCATCGAGGAAGCACCCACACAGAGTGCTAAGAGAAGACTCATGGGAGAGCTCACCAAAAGAGTGCACTTATTAGACTTTCAACCAAAAGCTTCATGACCACAAAAAAAAGGGAAATCAATAGCATTAATTTCAATATTTGTACGGTTGTAGATAAATGATCAACTACATTGAATAAATAGTAATATATCCACACACAAAGATAAATGATCAACTATTGATCTGCATACATAGAAAATGCATTTAATGTTGAACTACTAGAGGGATATGGCTGAGTAATAATAATAATAAAAGAGATATATATGTTAATAACAAAAATATTTCAGCCATTGAAGATGGCAAGAAATTTTTTCTTTGGTAGGGAAGCGTGCAAAGTTAACGTTAGATGCAAGGCAAAGTCACATCAACTAAAAGTCGGTGCATGGACTTATAAATGAAGAAACAAGATAAAGTTATGTAGAGTCTAATAGAGGTTAAAGTTATGTAGATTCTAGTAGAGGTTAAAGTGGCTTATTAATGAACCTTGATATTAAATTAGTTGTTGTGTATTGAATGCTCTCAACATATTTACTCAATCCCAAGAAAGTTTTCTTTCAATTTGTCTTGTCATGAGGTTAAAGTGGCTTATTAATGAACTGTGGTATTAAATTAGTTGTTGTGTATTGAATGCTCTCAACATATTTAGTCAATCCCAAGAAAGTTTTCTTGCAAGTTGTCTTGTCATGTTATATAGAGTACATTCATCCCTCTTGTTAATTTTGTTGCTTGGCAAGGACATGTCAAGTTGTTCTTAACACCAACATTACTTTAGACTTGTTTAGCTACATGTTACCAGAGTACATGATGTTCTTGTTTACTTATGGTTATATTTCTATTAATCGGGCTTTCCTTCATCTCATTAAATAAATATCTCTAGTTCAGAGTAGTTGTCGGAGTGAGATAATCTGGAGGCTTATTTGGCCATTTCACATAAATGAGCTCTTCTATGAAAGGAAAATTCTTTGTATCTTTCTCTTGCAATTTTTTTAATACTGGTTGATAAGCTGTGTAGAATTTGGGGCTTTCCGCTCAAATAATATTCGAGTTGGCCACCAAAAGTCTACCAATTGCTTGGATCTCCACTTCTCCGGTGTCGCCTCTTCCATCCACAATCCCTGCAAAGATGATCATTCCATTTTTTCAAATCTTCGCAATGAGCCACAACGCCCCAAATTGGGGAGTCAAAGTTCTCTCCATCATCCGAGAGACAAAGAAGGCTTCCCAACATTGGATGCTTATTATTCTTCATCTTCTCTACAGGTATTTCCATAGTTATGCAAGAATATCTTCCACCGAAATGGATTCCCATAACAAGACCATTTGTCCAAATCTAAAGTAGACGTTGTTTGATGAAGCTACAATTGCAATGGGAGCGAGGAAGCCATTGCCTTGTGCCAAATCCAAATTTAAAAAAAAAAAATTAACCCACTGCAAGGTTGATGTCGTTACCATGGACCCTTCACTTCTTTACATGGAACATTAGTATCTATACAAGTAAACAAATCTATCTACGTGATTGATTTGAGAAGTAGTGGGAAATATAAATCTTGGAAACTTGCAAAAGTGGGAAGTCATGATGGCCTCTGGCATCAAGTTCACTCGATGAAAAGTAGAGCAATCAGTATAATGTCGGACATTGTAAGGAATCCACTCCAAGTGTTAGATAAAGAGCTAGACGGATTCCCTTATGAAAGTATCTACATAAGTCATACATAGGAAAATTCCAGGAGTTGGTAACATAGCTCCTTCCAATTCACTAGGAGAAATTAGAGTAAATCGTGTAACTAGACTTGCAAATCCACTTCTTGTTTAAACTCATGTTTGTCTATATATGATAAAGTGTTAATTCCCATGCTTGAGAAAGATCGATCATGTAACACCCTTTTTCCCCCAATTTGTAATTAATCATAAAATAGGAATTTCCATGCTAATGCATGAGGAAAATGTAAATGTATTATTGTTTGAGTTGCCAATAACTGACTATGGGGGTGAAGCCTTGAAAGTACTAGCCATGATATCACTAGAGGAAGAATGTGAAAACTATAAGAGAGGGTTCATTATGAAAAATAACCCCAAATTTCCCTTGATGAGGATGACAACCTCCTTCGGATCCCAAGGAGAGAAATCAGTTAATGAAGAAAGGACCGGTGGTTGAATTATCAACCACCCCCATGACTAGAAACATGGGTTGTCAGCCCGAAGTACCACAGGGACCTGTAGACCTAAGCTTCCTTCTGATAGAAGGAACAGGATAGGTCAGCAAACCTTCCAAGGTAAGAGGGATACACACGGGAGAGGAGACACCAGAAAAAAAAAAGAGTGTAAGCTCGCAAGGGAGATGTGTAGAGCTCTCCAGCGAATCATGAACTGAAGGCCGTGAAATTGATGCTGAGGAGCATCTGAGAAACCTCGTTGAGGCCATAACCGAGAGAGAGAGAGAAATCTCTGGGTTACAAAGAACAGGACCCAAACAGAAGCAGAAACGAAGGAAGAACCCTCGAGAAGTGTGAGAATTCCCTGGTGATATCATGGCTTGGCACGGGGGTGGCCAGAGTGCTAAGAATGAATGCCTTTGTGCCTATGGTCGGGTGGAGGGACGAACACCCACAGTTAGTTGGTTGGCGGCAACCTGTAATAGATAAGCGATCTCCTGCCCTGTGTAATTTATCTGTAACTGTGTATGAATTGGCTATACTGTGTATGTTGCAGGAATTGTGCATGACTTCTTAATGGATATACTGCATTCCTTTTATCACTGCTTGGTTGTATAATTAGGCCAGTAAGAAATCATATGGTTAGGATATGTTTTATACTCATAAATACTTATTTCCTGTGGCAGAATAATCCTGAGTCACGAACTGTGAGTTTGTCGACCGTGAACACAGTTTCATGTATGCATATAAACCTTCCTAACCGTTTTGAGTCCCTTGGAGGATGAAGCCTGTTAAGCCTAGAAGAAGAGTGTAGTGTCCCCAAGGCTGAGCCCTGTCATAAATCATGTTCTGAAAGGAATTGTAATTATGTTTTATAGGCTGGTGAGCCAAGTTTTTATAAGATGGTGGCTTATGTGTTTGTTAGGCCAGGGAGCCTAAGTGTTGAAAGCCAGGAGCCTGTTGTTGTATATGTAATCATGCAGAACAATTAATAAAAATTTGTAAACACCGCTAGGTGCAGACTGACCACGATGAATGAGTGAAGGGGGACTGAGCTTCCACAGAGAAGGCAAGGGATTACGGGTTGGAAGGTGGGAAAAGGGGCTAAGTGTTAAGCCTAGTGGGCTTCAGCCTTGGGAATAATATTTTAATATTATTTCAAAAAGGCATGAGCATTTCATGTTTTATCCTAATTTCCTAACCATGAGGAAGGGATGCGTGCTGGTGGAATGCATGCAGTTCCCAGGGCGACAAGTGTCAACCCTGGTGCATGTGAATAAAACAACCAGGGTGAGCTGTGAGAGGGGCCCCCTACTCTCATTCGATCAGATGGCCTGAGCGTGTATGAGCTCTGAGTAGTACGACGGACATGAGTTCTACAAAGAACCTTTGTGCGTCTCTGTGATTCGAAAAGCCTATGTCTGGTTCTGAGAAAACCCGTGTATACCTCTATATGGAACCAGAAGCCTGTGATTGATTCTGAAAGAGCCGAATTCACCCATGTTCTGAACCAAAAATATTGTGTGGTGTCTGGGAATCCGTGTGCATCCTCTATCCGAAATGGAACTTGTGCATGAAGCCTCTGTCCCGAAGCCGTGATTGTGAAACCATTTTTTCCATTTCTGAACCCATTTGAGGAAGTCGGTGTCTGTATTTCTGTGGGTAGTTGGAATTGCACAGTGCGGGACTGCGTATGGCTTGTGACCAGTTGTGAAACACTCTCTCTAGGTGAGAGGGGTGTTTGAGGTTGGATGAACAGGTGGTTTGGCCTGTGAGCGTCTCTCTCTAGGTGAGAGAGTGCGCAAAGGAAGGAGAGGACTCTTGGGATGAACCCTGTAGCTGCCACAGAGCTCGGAGACTTCTGGTCCAGTCTGTTGCTGTAACCCAAGGTAAGGGAGGTTAGCAGCCGAAGGACTGTCCAGGTGACAGAGAAGGTGTATACTCTTGGGGTGGAACAGGCATGTGGGGAATGAGGGTCTGTGGGCAGTGAGCATGAGTGGTTCTTGGAAGAGAATTCCTTCCTCGTGACTGTGTATTTTCCCTGTAACCTCAGCCTAGCCTAGGATTCCTTGCCTTGGGGTGGAGATTAGTCCCAGCTCGGGGGTGACCTACTGTTGAGCTGATGAGCAGTGTGGTCTAAGGCTGGGAGGTTCGTGGAAGGCCTGCACCTGGTTGGTGGAATTACCTCAGTTTCAAGATAAGTATCAGCTTATGTTAAATGTTATGTTTTGCATGCCTGTGATGCTTATATTTTATCATGTATTTTGTTGTGCAGATGAATTATGGTTAATGTCATTCTTAAAATTATGATAGCAATAATTTATATGACTTACTCTGAGTTTAAATGTGTTTCATTTGCTTAAATGCATGTTGTTTTATAATCCAGAGTGGGTGTTATATTTCCGCAAAGTTTGTTAACCGAAAAAGTGGTGTTATAGTTTGGTATCAAAGCCAAGGTTTCGACACTGAGCCTAGATGGGCCAGTTGAGTGATCTTTGGACTAAGGGTGAGAGGAGAAATTCTGTCTGTAGGACCAATTTTGGACCCTAGTATGGTCTGGAGTGTCAAGGAATTACTTGACCGTGCCTATAAGCTCAGGAGGTATAGTGGTATTGTGAAACCGCAGCTGGTGTGGTATATGGCCACAGGAAGAGAGGACTCCACACCAGCAGTGTTGGAGCCTTAGGATCGGCTCGGGAGGAAGGTGATCCCTTGTGGCCGTCGGATCAGGAAAATGTGCGCAGGGATTAAAATCCCTTTTGAATTGCACAGGAGTGTGGGAATCGCGATACGCGAACTCCCGAAAACCTGAAAACCCGAGAAGATCTACGTTGTAGATCTGGGAGGAAGGCTCGACCATTAGATCTGGTGGAGTCTCACTCGAGTTATTCGCAAAAACCTTTTGGATTTCGCAAAGTCAGGAGATGGGAAGTGAGGAAGGGGAACACCTCCAAAACCCAAAACGTCGAAACGATCTACATCGTAGATCGTAGGAAGGTAGTTGACCGTCCAATTCAACGGAGGAGTAAACCATAATTTTGGGATTTCGACAGATGGAAGTTTGAGATGTGGGGTGCAATAACTCCTGATGCCCAAAACCTCAAAATGTCGAAAGGATCTGCGTCGTAGATATGAGAAAGATCTGACCATTGGATTCCATTTGGAATGGACGTGGACACACAGGTGTGTACCATGTGCCAGTGAGTTGAGAAGACAGGTGAGAGTGGTGGGACCTGAAGACGTCACCGAAGGTGACGTGGACCCTCCTGAATGTACCACGTGCCACTGTGGTGAAGGCCGTTAGCTGTGCTGTGGGCACGGAGAATAAATTAATTCGCGATTTCGAAATTCGCAAAGGAGGAGCACGAAGGCTCAACACTCCAACTAGCGAAGTCATGAGTTGGCGAAGAAGTGCTAGCACTTAGCCCTAGCCTAGGGTCATGTGTAGCAGGCACTAGCAAGGAGGGAGCCATACCCATATCGCATCTCGGGTATCGACGTTTGGAGGAAATGAGTTGAGGGTCTTCGACTCACGAACTCGCGAGATCGTGAGTTGCGGAAGGGTGACTTTGGTTACGAAGATTTAACTGTTGGATCTTCGTGGACCGAGATTCCGAAGTTCCGAAGTCCCGAAATTTGCAGAGCCAGATAGAGCTCAGAAAACTTTGTGAAGTCAAAACGTTTTTCTTGTTTACGTTGGATTATGAATGTTGTAATTTTTCTTGAAGGGTTAAGTCCTGAAAAACTTTGGTTGGCTACACGTCATGTGTGCAGAGTTCAACGAGTGTTAGGACAGCCGAAAACTGACGTCGAGTATGGAATTGAAAGAGGTGCAGATTGCCTCTGAAACAGAGGACGAAAGGGTAGGAAGGAATGTCAACCTGAGAGTCGAAGGAACAAAGTCTAATGGGAACAGAAAAGAGACGGATAAGGAAGAGCATATGATCAAACTCATTGAAATATTGCAGAAAGATGCCCAAGCTCACCTAGTTGATAGCCGAAAGCTCATGAAAATCAGGGATCGGCAGGGTGAGTTCAACTTTAAAAAGTTGAAGAGCCTGGAAAGAATAGAAAAGACATTGGAAAAAGAGAGTGACACAAGCAGATCAAGAAGTGTCAGAACCCCTGAGAGGAGAAGAAGATTGAGGAGTAGTAGCAGACATTACCATCTCTCCCCAAAGCATTCTGTCAAGGAGACACACAGTAATTCAAGCCCGTCCCCTACCAGAAAACACTGAAAATATGAAAGGAATGAATTGAAAGGGGAAATCAACAAGATTAAACCGCCTACATTCGATGGTGAACATAAGAAGGAAGAAGATGTTGAAACATGGTTGTTGGGTATGAAGAAATAGTTCCAACTGCAGAATTATTTTGCCCATGCAAAAGGAAGAATTGCAATGTACCAGCTGAAAGGAAAAGGATCCATGTGGTGGGATCAGTTGGTGCAGGTGCAACACATCAGAGAGAAATAGGTCACGTGGAAGGAGTTTAAGAGGTATTTCGAGAAGAAATACCTAACCAAAAGATACTATGATGGAAAGATGAAGGAATTCTTCGAACTCAAGTTGGGAAACATGACCATTGATGAGTATGAACGAAGTTTTCTGGAACTATTGAAGTATGTCCCATTCATCAAAGACGAGGCTGTCAAAATTCAGAGGTATCTGAGGGGACTACCACCTTCCATTGGTGATAAGATTCATATGACGATCCTAAGACCATGGAAGAAACCATAAGAAGGGAGAAATGCTTATACAAACAGCAAAGAGAAAAGCCTACCTTTCGGAAGGCTTGGGATGACCAGAAGAGGTTTAAGAAAGAACAGAGGCAGAAGGGAAATAGGCCTCCCTTTTTCAGGAACAATCCTTGGGGACAGTCATCTTTTAGAGAGCCCAGGAAAGTTGAAGGGAGTGAGCAGATGCCAATACTACCGCCTATGGAGTGTTGGGGTTGTAAAGGGAATCATAGGTACAGAGACTGCTCCCACAGAAAAGATAAAGCAAGAATTGTCCATACTATTCAGCAAGCTGAAATAGTGGAGGATATGGGCAGCAGAATGTCGAGGATCTACGCAGCCCTGGACAACAAGCAAGCAGAATTTTAGTCGCACATGATTGAAGTGGAAGGTACAATCAACAACCAACCACTTGTTATTTTAATTGATTCGGGGGCTAGCCATAGTTATATAGATCCTAAAGTGGTGGAAAGTTTGCATTTAACAAGAAGCAAACATGAAAATTCTTGGCTAGTGAAGTTGGCCACAGGAACCAAAAGGAACGTCACTGAATTAGTTAAGTCATGTTCAGTAGACATGAAAGGAATGAGCACTGAGGCTGAATTGAGCATTATGCCTTTAGGCCCATACGATTGCTTAATTGGGATGGACTGGTTGGACCAGCACCATGCCCTTCTGGATTGTCATACCAAGAGGTTTACATGCCTGAACGAAGAGGGAAATCAGGTAATAGTCTAAGGAATTCCCAGAGCCGTGGATTTTAGGGAAATCTCAGCCATGCAGCTAAAGAAATGTTACCGGAAAGGCTGTCAATTATTTGCAACTCGGGTGGAAGAAGCATCCCGAGATGTAGTCTCGAATCTAGAAGATCACAAGGTACTCAAAGATTTCAAGGACATGTTTCAGAAGGTATTGAGACTACCTCAGAAGAGGGACATCGATTTTTCTATAAATTTGATGCATGGAGCAGCTCTAGTTTCGAAGGCTCCTTATAGAATGAGTACGCCAGAGCTGAAAGAGTTGCAATTGCAACTCAAAGAGCTACTAAAGAAGGGATACATTCACCCCAGTGTGTCACCTTGGGGAGCCCCGGTCCTATTCATGAAGAAGAAAGATGGGATGTTGAGGCTGTGCATTGATTTTCGATAGTTGAATAAGGTAACTGTCAAGAACAAGTATCCTCTGCCAAGGATCGATGATCTTTTTGATCAGTTGAAGGATGCGAAAATATTTTCAAAAATAGATCTCAGATCTGGATATCACCAAGTGAGAATAAATGATGAGGACATTAGCAAGACCGTCTTTAGAACAAGGTATGGTCATTATGAATTCACAGTGGTGCCGTTTGGACTGACAAATGCACCTGTTGTTTTCATGTGCTTAATGAATGGAGTGTTCAGAGATTATTTGGACAAGTTTGTCATAGTCTTCCTGGACGATATCTTGGTGTATTCCAAGATAGAGAAAGAACATGAGCAACACCTGAGAATGGTGTTGCAGGTGTTGAGAGAACACTAGTTGTACGCAAAACTGAGCAAGTGCTCATTTATCAAAGGAAGATTCATTACTTGGGGCACATTATATCAAAGGAAGGGATCGTTGTGGATCCTGAAAAGGTTGAGGCCATTCGAGAATGGTCAGCACCAAGGAATGTGGCGGAAGTTAGATCTTTTATGGGTCTGGCAGGCTACTATAGAAGGTTTATAGCCGGATTCTCAAGGATAGCTCATTCTATCACTTCCTTGCAAAGGAAGGAGAAGAAGTTCCAGTGGACTACAGAATGTGAGAGCAGCTTCCATCGATTGAAGCAGCTGCTAACCAGCGGTCCAATCCTAAAGATTGCATATACAAATAAGGATTACGTAGTGTGCACAGATGCGTGTAAGGAGGGATTGGGAGGAGTTATCAGCCAAGAGGGATTTGTAATTTGTTATGAGTCCTGAAAGATGAAAGAGCATGAAAGGAATTATTCCACTCATGATTTAGAGCTAGCAGCAATCATCCACGCCTTGACGAAATGGAGACATTACCTCATGGGCAAAAGATTCGAATTGAGAACAGACCATAACGGTCTGAAGTATTTATTTGATCAACCGAATTTAAATGCCAGGAAAATCAAATGGCTAGAGTTTTTGTGAGAATATGACTTTGATATCAAGCATATCAAAGGGAAAGAAAATAAGGTGGTTGATGCACTCAGCAGAAAAGTGCACGAATTACATGCTACAACCATTAGCATGTACAAGACTGAGATTAAAGACAAAATTTTGGAAGTTGCAAATGCTAATTTGCAGTACAGAGGTTTAGTAGCAAAGCTACAGCAGTGTGAGAGACCACAGACCAAGGAAAGTTACACCTTGGGCACTGATGGCTTACTTCTGTATAAAAACAGAGTGTATGTACCCAATGTCCAAGAATTGAAGATGGCAATTCTAAAAGAAATGCATAATGTGGCTTATGCTAGACATCCTGGATATCAAAAGACTGTGGCAGCAGTCAAAAGCCATTATTTTTGGTCGGGTATGAAGAAAGAAATCGCTAAATACATCGCCAGATGTATGGAGTGCCAGAAGGTTTAGGCTGAGCACAAGCACCCAGCAGGGTTGTTGCAGCCTTTACCCATTCCTGAATGGAAATGGGACATGGTAACAATAGATTTTATCACCGAACTACCTAGAACAAGCAAGCAGCATGATTCAATCATGGTGGTGGTGGACAAGCTTACTAAAGCTGCCTATTTTATTCCACTGAAAACCACCCATAGGGCAGCTAATGTTTTTGATATCTTTTTAAAAGAAGTTGCACGCTTGCACGGAATTCCTAAGACAATTTTGTCTGATAGGGACCCAAAATTCACCTCGAATTTCTGGAAAGGATTGTTCAAAGGATTCGGAACGAATATGAACTTTAGTACAGCATATCATCCTGAGTCTGATGGTCAGACAGAGAGGGTGAACAGGGTACTAGAAGACATACTAAGAATGTATTTGATGGATAAACCATCAAGGTGGGAAGACTACCTGCATTTGGTAGAATTTGCCTACAATAATGGGTATCGTGCATCATTAAAGATGAGCCCATTTGAAGCACTTTATGGAAGAAAGTGAAATACTCCAGTGAGCTGGGATAATCCAGCTGACAGAGCAGTGATTGGGCTTGAGCTGCTCAAAGATATGGAAGACCAAATGATAAGGATTAAACGGAATCTGAAAGCTGCCCAGGATAGGCAGAAAAGTTATGTTGATAGTAACAGAACCCATAGAGAATTCAAAGTGGGTGGCCATGTTTTCCTGAAAGTGAGGACTAATAGGAGTTCCCTGAAGTTGGGAAGTTGCGCCAAATTGGCAGCAAGATTTTGTGGGCCATTTGAGATCCTAGAAAGGATTGGGCCAGTTGTATTCATGCTTCCATTACCTGCATCTATGACTGTACATAATGTGTTTCATGTTTCACTTCTTAAGAAATATGTACCTGATGCTAATCATGTTATCGATTGGAATGTGATTCAGGTGGAACCAGAAGGTGTCCTGCAAGTGCATCCTGTGCGCATATTGGACAGGAAAAGCAAACATCTCTGGAATCGAGCTATAGATCTTGTAAAGGTCCAGTGGACCTAGTATGGCCCTGAAAACGCGGCATGGGAGCATGCAGATGCTATGTGGGCAGAGTACCCGCATCTTTTTGAAAATTTTGAAAGGCTTGCAGAGATAGTGTAAGTTGCACTGAGGACAGTGCAGAAATAAGGGGAGGGGAATTGTAGTGTCCCCAAGGTCGAGCCCTGTCGTAAATCATGTTCTGAAAGGAATTGTAATTATGTTTTATAGGATGGTGAGACAAGTTTTTATAAGCTGGTGGCTTATGTGTTTGTTAGGCCAGGGAGCCTAAGTGTTGAAGGCCAAGAGCCTGTTGTTGTATATGTAATCATGCAGAACAATTAATAAAAATTTGTAAACACCACCAGGTGCAGACCGACCACGATGAATGAGTGAAGGGGGACTGAGATTCCACAGAGAAGGCAAGGGATTAGGGGTTGGAAGGTGGGAAAAGGGGCTAAGTGTTAAGCCTAGTGGGCTTTAGCCTTGGGAATAATATTTTAATATTATTTCAAAAAGGCATGAGCATTTCATGTTTTATCCTAAGTTCATGACCATGAGGAAGGGATGTGTGCTAGTGGAATGCATGCAGTTCCCAAGGCGACAAGTGTCAACCCTGGTGCATGAGAATAAAATGGCCAGGGTGAGCTGTGAGAGGGGCCCCCTGCTCTCATTCAATCAGACGGCCTGAGCGTGTATGAGCTCTGAGAAGTACAATGAACCCGAGTTCTGCAGAGAACCTTCGTGCGTCTCTGTGATCCGAAAAGCCTGTGTTTGGTTCTGAGAAAACCCGTGTATACCTCTGTATGGAACCAGAAGCCTGTGATTGATTCCAAAAGAGACGAATTCACCCCTATTCTGAACCAAAAATCCTGTGTGGTGTCTGGGAATCCGTGTGCATCCTCTATCTGAAATGGAACTTGTGTGTGAAGCCTCTGTCCCAAAGCCATGACCGTGAGACCATTTTTTCCATTTCTAAACCCGTTTGAGGAAGCCAGTGTCTGTATTTCCGTGGGTAATTGCAGCTGCGCAGTGCGGGACTATGTATGGCTTGTGACCAGTTGTGAAACACTCTCTCCAAGCGAGAGGGGTTTTTGAGGTTGGATGAATAGGTGGTTTGGCCTGTGAGCGTCTCTCTCTAGGTGAGAGAGTGCGCAGAGGAAGGAGAGGACTCTTGGGATGAACCTTGTAGCTTCCACAGAGCCTGGAGACTTCCAGTTCGGTCTATTGTTGTAACCCAAGGTAAGGGAGGTTAGTAGCCAAAGGACTTTCCAGGTGACAGAGAAGGTGTATACTCCTGGGGTGGAACAGGCATGTGGGGAATGAGGGTCTGTGGGCAGTGAGAGTGAGTGGTTCTTGGAAGAGAATTCCTTCCTCGTGACTTTTTATTTTCCCTGTAACCTCAGCCTAGCCTAGGATTCATTGCCTTGGGGTGGAGCTTAGTCCCAGCTCGAGGGTGACCTACTACTGAGCTGATGAGCAATGAGGTCTAAGGTTGGGAGGTTCGTGGAAGACCTGCACCTGGTTGGTGGAATTACCTCAGTTTCAAGATAAGTATCAGCTTATGTTAAATGTTATGTTTTGCATGCATGTGATGCTTATATTTTATCATGTATTCTATTGTGCAGATGAATTATGGTTAATGCCATTCTTAAAATTATGATAGAAATAATTTATATGACTTACTATGAGTTTAAAAGTGTTTCATTTGCTTAAATGCACGTTGTTTTATAATCCAGAGTGGGTGTTATATTTCCACGAAGTTTGTTAACCGAAAAAGTGGTGTTACAAAGAGCGCAAGGCTCTTAAGTCCTTCATAGCTGATGAAGCTCAGGAGGGATAACACTTGCAGAGTGTTCCTTAAACCAAGGTGGATTGCAGAGGAAGGGACAAAGGTTCGAAACCTTTGGAGACCGAAATTATTCAAGGACTGGAAGCAGCAAAGGCTCCAAAGGAAAAATGGTCGATATTGGAGGAACGTAGAGACGAGGTCGGACAACCGTCAGATCTACAGAAGTAGAGATAACCTTAATTCTTCCTGCCCAAAGGAGGATTTCAACATTCAGGGAAACAGAGGTAGAGATCCCTTCGAACGCGTGATACACGAAATCCCGACGGGAAGTTAGACCGTCAGATATCCAGTTGGACAAGTGTCGACCAATGGAAGAACCAAAGGAGGGACACGTGGTAGTCGGGAAGCATTTTGTTGACTCGTGATTGGGAGTGGTCAAAGGGAAAGACTACACCAACTCACGATATGCGAAATAATGACGTGATCATGGTCGTTGACCCAGTAGTGGTCTGGACCGTCGATCGTCTAGAGGGAGATTACGATGTTTTGGGAGTCGAGGGTTCGAAGGAAAGAACCTTACAATGTGCGAGTCACAAAATCCTGAACTCTTCAAAGAGGAAATCAAGTCGTCCATTGTAGAGGACACGTGGCAAGATCTCAACATTTCACTAACTCGTAGAGAAAGAAGGTCAAAGAACATACTGTTCAAACTCGCGATGTGCGAAGTCACGATTTGATCGTAGCCATCCATCAAGGAGGGCACATTCGTTAAGTGGGGACCGCGTGGTTGACAGGTGGTGGACACATGTCACTTGGGAAAGAGTCAACCCATTGTTGACTTATCGTGTTTCGAGGTTTCGAAGGGTGAAGAAGTTTCACCTTGATCGCTAAGGTCGCAAAACGCCGAGAGCCGAGGTCTCGTGCGACGGGTGACAATGACACAGCTCGTAAGTAGAGTACAACGGAGGAGACAAGTGGCGTGTACATGTCGCTTTGGCAGAGTCCACGTAACGTTGACATTTCGCATTTCAGGGATTCGCAAAGGAGGAGCATGAGGGCTCAACACTCCAACTCGCAAAATCGCGAATTGCAAGTAGTGCTAGTGTTTAGCCTAGCCTATGGTTATATGTAGCAGGTGCTAGTGAGGAGGGAGCCATACCCGTATCGCATTTTGGGTATCGGCGTTTGGAGAAAGAGGAGTCGAGAGCCTTGACTCTCCAACTCGCAAGTTGTGAAAGGCGCTTGCGCTAAGGTTAGGTTGTGGTCGCTTGGAGGAGGATAAGGGAAGGGATGGTCTACGCTAGGCCCCATAGAAATTCAAGGATTCTATCCCTCGAAGAAAAGACAAAAAAAATTAGTTGTCATAGTTGGTGTGTGACAGATCAAGATGGTCAGTGATTCATGGCTTGGTGTTGTACTTCAAGAACTGAATCAAAATATTTACTGTGCGAGTAAATCACCAGTTGTATCCATGATCGAGAATCACTTTGTCAACAATATTTAAAGCCATATATATTGTGTGTCATAAATTCAAAGTGATGATGGCAACACTTCAAAGTGATGATAACTATCATCTAGGGTTACGTGTATTACAAAACAAGATTCATTTAATGGAGGAGGGAGGAATGAAATTTTGCCTATCATTTATGAGTGTTTCAAATCATCATTGAATCCTTAAACAATTTCTAGGCCTTGAACCAACCATCCTCATAAACACAACTACCTAGCCTAAGGACAGTTGTAAGCAACTTTTAAAATATATATATATATATATATACTCTTCTAAATCTTCTAAATGACATTTGATTTCCCATGTTCTCAGTTGGAAATCAAACCTGCAAAAGCTTACCAAACATTATGTGACATTATTAGCATTATAGATGCTTGCAAATTCTTTTTATTAATTAATGAGTCCAAAACATAGAACAAAAACGTTGGTTAAATAATGTTAAAATTAGCATGTACCCTTCCAACAACAATACGAAAGAGCATTGGAGCAACTAGAGTGCTTGAAATATTCAACCATTATAGCAACTTTGGCATGAAATTGTGATGCATGTTCTCTCTCTATTTCTCATGCATATCCCACTTCCTAGTAATCTATTCTTCATAGTTTCAATTTCCGTTGATTCAAGTTCATCACCCTATCTTTAAGTTTTTAGTAATTCACAGAAATTATTCTTGTATTTTTGTTTACTTACAAAGGAACACAACAAAAAGATGGTTTGAAGTTGCATCGATATTGTATGTGCCCGCTATGGAATAGATGGTGTTGTCTTACACTTCTATTATTTTGGAATACATAATATATATATATATATATATATATATATAT
>ML819166.1:0-27618 GCA_009831015.1 Picea engelmannii
TACTCTTTGTAGTGGCAGGGTGTGACTGCACTCTTTTTGACATTTTTTCCAGGCTTTTGAGTAAGAAATAGGGAAAATTTAAAGGATAATCTCCATTCAGATGCATTAAAAATATAATAAGGTAGATGTAAATCAATGAAAATCTGCGTTCGCAGGTGATATACCTGTGGATGATGATTAAAGCAGTGTGCCATTCCTGTCTAATCCAACCGTGAGGAAATCCCTTTCTCCAATCCAGGTTTTTCTTATCTGGAAGTAAGAATTGATTTAGAAACTCTATAACTACATGCTCTTTCTTCCACTATTGTTCTCCTCCAACCACCAACCTGCAAGATTTGGCAATTGTTTGTTCTGTCACTAGCATAAGCAAATTTTCGATGTCCACTTTGAAACCATCGAATTTATTAGCAAACACCATAGAGATCTATTTTCCATGACCTTGGATGGTAGTGAGGAATTCAAACCAGTCAGCATCTCTAAATCGTCGCGCCATCTACGAATATGCTTCAAGAACCTCGACGCCTTTAGGTTCCAATCTGACCACATGCCCGCTCCTCTTAGGCGCCATAAAACCTAATACTGCAACTAGCACTGCTCGGATTCTGAATTTACAACCTGCAACTATTTAACATGTAACAGTTCTTTTGAGAAAAACCTGTGCTCATAATTCAACAAATTAGAACGACGAGTGACAGGATCATATAATGATGTTTGGAAATTGACTGATTTGAAAAGGGTCTTTGCAGGTACAGAATGATCCCATCGTGTAATGGTGAGAACTGTAGAATGATTCAAGAGATATTGTGGGACACATGTGGATTATCAGTCCACGATTTATGTAATCATAACAAAATCAAGGTGGCTAATGCTTATCATGGCATGATTATATTGGCGCTACGGGAATAATGTCATTCTAGTAGCATTATTAATGACTTGGCATAATTTTGAATTTGCAAGATTCAAATAGGCATATGAAGTGACACATCTTGTAAAACCATGTCTTAAATATCCCAAACTTAAGGAAATTATTTAAAAAGCTAAAATGTGAAACATAACAAATTGAAAACAAAGATTAAAATCAAACAAAAGCAAACAATGAAGTGCATGTAAGGAGGGTTTAGGATTAGAGTTTTTCACTAAATCAAAAGTAGAATTAGAGACTAATAGTTACTATGAAAAAGTATATAAACACCTCAAGGAGTCTCTCATAAGTACAATCAAACACTTACAATTGAATATCTATCTTGTTATTGTTATGGTCTAGTATAGTGATATTTTGGCTAGTTTGTGATGACATTTTTATGAGGCTGCAAAGGAAGGTTGAAGGTGAAAGTATCAGAGTTGTAAAAATATTGAGTAACCCTAGTTTTTGAGGTATCTACGAGTTGCGAGACAAAAGGAAGTGTATGTACGCTGGCTATAGTGGAGGAAAGCATAGATATCCATGGGATGTAGAAGAGAAAGTCACATATATGTAAAAGGACTTGTGGAAGGTTGTGAATGGATGTTGGTACCAAGTTGTTGTGGAATGTGGAAGACTTACAGTTCAGTTTACAATACATTAGGTCAGCTACAGGATCAAAGGTAAGTCCTAAGGGTTATGGTTATGGTGTTATGGTACATGCATGGTAATGATAGTATGTGATATGGTACATCTTGGTGATGTTATGGTACATTCATTAGAATCATCATTGACTATCGTGGTGTATGGTTTGGCTACATGTTATGGTGCATACTTGAGGCTTGGCATAATTTGTTATGAGGTTTCATCTTAGTGATATTCAGGAGCATTCTTGAGGCATGTGTTTGTGAGATTTGGTTTATGACTTGAGGGACATCATTGGATGCATGGTACATGTTGGTTGATATATACTTGGTGAGATACATTGTTGGTTCATATCATTTTTTATTGGAATATGGTGTATGGCATGATATGGTATATGGTACATGGTTGATACATGATATGGTACATAGTTGATGTACATGATTGTTGTGCATGGTTGACACATGGTATGGTACATAGTATGGTATTAAGGTGCATGGCTGATGCATGGTTTGGTACAGGTTGAGGTGCATGGCTGATGCACAGTTTGGTACAAGTATTGGTGCATGGTTGATGCACTTGTTGTGATACAAGTTATGGTACATGGTTGATGGTATGTTGGTGATATTGGTACATGATTGATAGAGGCATGTGTTGGTGTTGTTGAGCATATGGTTTGAGATATTCTCTTGGTTATCTTGGCATGATTTTCATGTGGATGAGAGTGGATATGGTTTCATGGATGAGATAGTGATTGGTGGGACAAGTTTTTGTGACAGTGGTTGATGTGACAGTGACATTGACATTGGTAGTGATTGTGGTAGTAACAATTGGTCTACACTTATAATTTAGGGCGACAAGATTGGGAAAGGAAAGGGGGTAGTATCCTCCTTCCAGTTGGAGCTGAAGAATCAGGGAGGTGGAGCTTCCTTTAGGTTGGAGCCTGAGAACTAGGTGGTCATAGCCACCTTCTGGTTAGATCTGGACAACCCAGGGGGTTGTAGCCTGAGAACTAGGTGGTCGTAGCCACCTTCTAGTTAGATCCAGAGAACCCAAGAGGTTGTAGCCTCCTTCTGGTTGGAACGAGATAATTCAGGGAGTTGTAGCTTCCTTCAGGTTGGAGCCTAATAACTAGGTGGTTGTAACCACCTGTTGGCACAAGGGCAGACCTAGGGTTCAACTCTTACAGTGCACCAACAAGCCCTAACTATTGGCCCTTTTAGCAACACCTGTAAAGAAGATGTAGTATCACCCGAAGTAGCAATAGGGGGTTGCAGGACACATGTGTCTACAACTAGAGGAAATGCAAAGTGGATCCAGGAAAACAACAACAAAACAACCTAGATACTCCTTACCCTTCCTAGGATTACTTTGCAGGTTATATCTCTGATCTAACACAATAATTCAATAACAATATATTAGATGGCGAAATAACACAACATCAATCAGAAAGAACAACAAGATATACATGGTTCACCCTCTCCATAGGGATACATCCACATAACTATGTTTCTTGATATATTAGATGAAAACATACAGTTCTATATGCGCACTTAGCTGCATATATCTTTCTATATTCCTCTCTTCCCTCCCTGTGCACCCAGCTGAAGATCTTACAATACAGACTCAATATCGTTCTCAATAATAAAAATATTAGTGACTAACAATCAATTATTGAGCAACCCCCTCGACTCTCTTAGAACTTTATTTATACATAACATGACCATAGTCTAGGTATAAAAACCCTAGATCCAAAACCCTAGGTCCACTTGACCCATGCTTTAAGGGCTTTTCCAGCCTGCCCTTCCCTGTTTTCCACAAGGTGCTCCAAAGCACTCATTAGTGTCTTCTTCCTCTTGCTAATTTTTCCATGATTCATATTCCTTACTGCTTTATCTTCCTCGATCTTCTCTTCCAATGACTAGCTTTTCCTTTCTTTTCTCCTTCTTTTCTGCTTCTTTTCCCACTTCGACCCTTCCTCGGTTTATGTTCCTTCCACGCAATTCATACTTCGCCTTTGTTCCTTAATATTCACTTCCTTACATATCCAAGGTCCAATAGGCCCCCAACACTCACATGTGACTTGTCTCAAGTCACTGCAAGACTGAACATTCTATTTTACTACGATTGCAGACTGTGCAGAGAAGCCTGTTCTTTCTGTTCTATCCCTCCCTATGGTGTGTACACTATCTTTTCTGTGTTTGGTACCCAGTTTCAACTGCACCTGGTACCTAGACCCTTATTTCTTTTCTTTTAGTGAGAGTTGCAAGGCAAGTGGTTGTCATAATACAATTTCAACTGGCTCCCATTTACCAAACCTTCTTTCAATTCTCCATTAAGGGTCTTCAACTACGTAGTTCCTCCTTCTGAACATGGGCAACATCAAATGTCCCTAGCCAATGTGTCCTGAACTTCCCTCGATGCTTCATGAACTTGTTTTCATATAACAATACCAAATATCCTTGCTTGAATGCCTTCCTCTTGATGTGTCTGCCATGGTAAGCATTTTCTCTTTCTTTCTGTACCTATTGATGAAATCCTGCAATAAAACTATCTTCTTCCAGTTCCAGCAACTGCGTAAGTCTGTCTTGAACAACACCAATGTCACCCATACTTGTAAATGCTACAATTATTAAACTAGGAACCAAGTATTCCATAGGTACCACTGCTTCTAAGCCATAGACCAATCTAAATGGGGTTTGCATTGTTAACTTCTTGCAGGTAGTTCTATAGGCCCATAATACTGCTGGAATTCTTAAATCCCAGTCATCTCTATTAACACTACAAATCTTAGTCAGTGTTGTCTCCAAGATCTTATTGAAATCTTCGACTGTACCATTCACCTGTGGGTGGTATGGAGTGCTCTTCCAATGGTGAACTTCAAATTCACGAGTCAAGGCTTCAATATTTTTGTTGATTAAATGTGTTCCTTGATCAATCATGAGGATATTTGGGCATCCAAACCTGGTTATAATATCCTCAAAGAGGAACTGTGCAACTATAGCTGCACTACAGTCTTTAACTGCTCTTGCTTCTGCCCATCTAGTTAAATACTCTGTCAAAGTGATAATGTATCAAGCTCCTGTGCGCCTTCCCAGTGGGTTAATAGGTCCCACAAAGTCAATGGCTCATTTCTCAAATACTTGTAATGTTAACTGTGGTGCTAAAATCATCTCATCCATTCTAGAAGGCTTTCCTACTCTTTGACATACATTGCAGGCTTTGTAGTATTCCTTAGCATCCTTATGTAAAGTAGGCCACCAGAGGCCAACTCTGAGAACCTTTTGCACTGTTGTTTTTCCTACGTAATGTCCTCCTACAATGCCTTCATGCACTTCTGCAAGAATCAATGGTCTTTCTACCTCCATAACACATCTCCTTCAGATATCATCTGGTCCCATCTTATACAACTGTCCATCTATGAGTTGAAAATCTACAGCATGGAATACCAAATTTTTCTTCTGCATAACTGTATATTCGTGAGATGCCATTCTTGTGGATAGGAATTGAACTATCTCAGCGAAGTGATCTTTGACTTTCCCGATGGCCAACAATTGTGCATATGGTAGTGTGTCCTCCAAACTGGTAGGTTCCTCTCCATGTTCCAACCTAGATAAGTGATCAGGTCCTTTACTCATTCTTCCTAACTTGAACAACATTGTCTTGTTGACTAAGTATTTTAATGCAGAATGTTCAATGAACATCTTAAAATGTCCTCCCAACAAATAATGTCTAAATTTCTACAGCTCATAAACTATATCCATGCCTTCTCTTTTAGTTGTAGTGTAGTTCTTTTCAGCTATAGAAATATTCCTACTAGAAAAGGCTATGGGATGGCCAATGTCCCCTGCACCTAGCTGTGATAAAAATTATCCTAATGCAATGGACGAGGCATTGACATGAACATTGAACTCCTTACTCCAATCTAAAAAAAACAAGATAGGCGTAGTGACCATTTTCTATTTTAGTGTGTCGAAGATCTATTGGCATTCTTCTGTCCATTGGAACTTACTGTCTTTATTTAATAGCTTCTCCATAAGTGTTTTTATCTATGCATAACCCTTAATGAAATTCCTACAATATCTAGTGTGCCCTAATGCAGTGTGTAACTGTCTAACCGAAGTAGGAGGAGGTAGATCAATAATGATGGAAATCTTGGAAGGATCCACCAACCACCCCTACTTACACACAATGTGCCCGAGCAACACTCCAAAGGGAGAAAATAAAATTCATTTTTTTAAATTCAGGGAAATCTGACATTGCCTTCACTTATCTATCATTAATCTTAAACATTCAATATGGTCTTTTAGTAAGATAAAGACTGTGCAATCGCAAAAATAAACTTCTAGGAACTTGTGTAAGAAATCCTTAAATGCTTCGTCCACCACCCTGGAAAAGGTGGTCGGTACATTATTCAACCCAAAGGGCATCATAGTGTACTGGAATGAACCCCATTCTATTTCAAATGTGGTCTTATGTCGATATTCCTTAGCAATTCTAATCTGATGATAACATGAGAATCCATCTATGAATGAGTAGACCTCTTGTCCTCCTACATTATATAGAACTTCATCAGTAAAGGGTGTAGGGAAGGGTTCATGTAGGCATGCATCATTCAGTTTCCTTAAATCTACACAAATTCTGATTTCTCTTGACTTCTTATCTTGGACCACCATAGGGCTAATCCATTCATATTCTTCAACAACTTCTATGATTCCTGCTTCCAACATTCTATCCAATTCAATCCTAACTTTCTGCTTGTATTTGGGATTCAGTTTGTAAGGTCTTTGTTTGATAGGTCTTGAATCTGTTCTCAGAGGGATCTTTGTTTCTCCCATGGGCCCTTTAATTCTTTTCATGTATGTGAACTTGGTTGGAAACAAGTCTTGATATTCATGTAGTAGCTCTGTGATCTTACTAAGAGTGACATCATCCCAATATTCTACCACATTTTCCATCTTAGGTGCTTTCTCTGTTCCAATATTAACTTTATTGATTTTAATAGGATGTCCAACAAAGGGTAATTCAATCCTAGGCCCTTCTATGTCTCTATGACCTTTAGTTTCTGCAATGTTTACATATCTAGGGTCATCATCCTCATCAACATTAATATTGTAGCAATCCTGTAACTGTTGAAGAGGTGTAGTCCATTCATCTTCTTCTCTCTCAAAAGGGAGGTTAGGTGCCTCCTCAAAGACGTTTTGTCTTACAATTTGTAAAGCTTGAACTACCGTAGGGTACTAACTTTCAGATAAGAAGGTAGCTATAAATTTCTGATTCATTCCATATCAGTCTGTAGTGATGAGGCACAGTTCTGCATGAAGATACCAGTTGATAGGCATAGTATCCAATGTGTTAATGAACTTATGCACCCATTGTTATTTAGGAATGTTTCCCCAGGCCTCCTCACAACTCCACATGTGATCCTTAGCATAACTTTGGCATGTGTAATGAAATTCGCATCCTTCATTTTGGTTTGAAAAGCACATTGTCAATAAGGTGCGACATTGTACCCATTCTGCGATGTTCTTCTTGTGTGCTCTCCACCATCTAGCTAGTGTGGATTTCAAGGCTTCATCCAGTGCCAACATCCTTTGTTGTATTGGTACAATTTTATCGAATTCAACTAGAAATGTCTCTAGGTGATTCAAACCATCAAATGTTGGAAGATTTCTTACTTCTATGTCGATCGAGTGAACTTCTCTGGTCAGTCTAGCACATCACCGCGTGGAGACTTCATACATCTTGTTATGCCAATTTTCTAATGACTCTTTTGAATCTGATGAACATGCACTTTCACTTCACTAGCTAATACTTTCGTCTGTTGTAGGATTAATGTAATCTTGTTTTCTTGCTATCATCTTATAAATGTTCTCTAGCTCATATGCACAGTATTCTTCCCTGATAGGTTTTGTGTATCTGCGACCCTCATATGGGTCCAGAGGTGCAATGAATTTAAGGCCATTACCTTGAAATGTCATTCTTCTCTTCTTTAGGTCAACAACATTCAAATTGTTGAAAGCCCGATCAATTCCTAACAACGCAGGATAAGGACAACTATCATCAACTATATCAATTACTTCGAAGTCTGCAAATGTCCTTATCCCATCAATGTCTACAGGAACATGCTCTAGTATTCCAAAGGGGATCACTGCCTACTGATTAGCCATCCTGAGCCTGATAGGAGAGTAAATCAGTCTAGGTTTTCCCATCAGTGCCCAAGTCGGCTTCTTCATAACATTTACTTCTGATCCCAAGTTGAGGACCACATAGTCCACATCGTAATCTCCAATCTGAGCACTAAGGTGTAATTCCTTGTTTTTTCTCCTTTTCCTTGATACTTGATTCACAACTCTACTCATCATAGGGTCTATTTTCCCAATTTCATACTGTCTCACTAGGTCTTTTAATTCTTGTACACCTTTTTCATATTTAATCAAATTGATACAGGTATATAAGAAGTCCATGAGATTTCTTACCTCTTTTCCTTGTCTAGCAGACTGATAAAATGTTGGTGGCATTTCACATTCCCTTACTTATGGTTGTACCTTAGATGAAGAAGCATGTCCTTCTACAAATTATTTCCTTGCATCTTCAAAAGTATGCCTCTCTCTCCTAGGATCAAACAATTGTGCCTTCTCTGCAGCTCTTCCAATCCTTGATCCATCTGTAGTCTTTCATGGAGTCACTCTGTCTTCTCCTGTAACACCGCCTCCTCTAGTAATAACAACGAATCTGAGGTCTTCAATGAAAGGTTTTGCTGATATCAATTGGACTTGTTGGTTTCCTCCTTGTCTCTCCTGGAGTTTAGCTAACGATACTAGACAATATTCAATGACATGATCAAAGGATTTACAATAGTTGCAAGTAGTACAAGGGTTCTGACAATCCCTTGCCAAATGTCCTGGTTGTGTGTAGTTATAACAGATGATCTATCCTTTACCTCGACCCATACCTCCTCCTTGTCCTCTTCTTATGAATCCACCATGAGGGTTGAAGTTTCCTCTACCTAGGGAGATGAACTACACATTGTTTCCTTCTTGTTGTACTTCTCCTTGAATTCTATATGTATCCCTTAATCTTTCATGCATGAGGTCATAAGCCCTACAATCCTTCTCATCATGTTCCACAAACTTACAAAATGGTGCAGTAAATATTGGTAGGTGTCTGGACATATTTTTTCATATAATAACATTCACCAGGGCAATGTCTAGTTATACATACCTCGCACCAGGGTACAATAGCCTATTTCAAAGGACTAGGTGCTCCAGAGGCCAAGTATTCATGAAATAGGGGACAATGCTCCTTGTCATGGCCCTCTGATTTACATATGATGCACCATATATCTTCTCTTTTCTCTTTTCCTTTATCTTTCTTCATATCCTCGACCTGTAAAGATAAACTGGTTAACTGATTCAAGATTTGACTCATACCAGGGTTGGATTCTCCTATAGTGGTTGCTTCTAGTTTCATGGTGATATCCAATGCTTCAACCTGCGAAGTGATTTTATGTTGCATCAGAGGAACTCTGATATGTGGAAAAAGAGAAACAATGAACCATTCTTTATTTTGTTCGTTTGGAATCTGAAAACTCAACCGACTTGTTAAAGTCTTAAATCTCCGATCAAACTCCCAAACAGGTTCAGTTACCTTCTTCTTGATTTCTTTCATCTCTGTAATGCACTACGAATCCAACTTAGGTTTCTTGAATTATGCACTCAACGTAGTCTTAATGTCATTCAACGGTTTAGGTTGTCCAGGTCCTGAAGCAAACTTCATATACTAGTTCAAAGCACGATCCTTCAAGGTAGTACTAAATTGATTTCTCTTAACAACTTCATCAGTGACTTTCTTGATGCTCCATACAACTTTGCATAAGAACCAATGTTGGTCAAGATATTTAGATCCATCCCCTCTGAATATGGGTAACCTCATTTAATTTTCCATAGATATTCCTTGGTTTCTTGACTGAGTATGTACTAAACTACTGGTAACAGTTCTCTGACTACTCTAGTTACTCTAGTTACTCTGGTTACTTAATGTTTTTAAAACAACATGAGGATTAATAGTACTTACTTTGATAGTAGGCACAGTTCCTGAAGTTTCTGGCTCTCCTTGGCGACATTCTTCAGTATGTACTTCCTCTGTTCTTGCAGATTCTGAATTCTCTTCGTCTATTAGATCTGCTTCTTCTCCACTGTAGAATCCCTCGTCTTCATAGTTCTGCTTAAATAGGTTCGCAAGAGGGACCTCTCGGATGCATTCATAGATGATACATTGATGATATACTGCTAAACATTGTTGTTAAAGGGAAATAATATATATTGGATGCATTCATAGATGATACATTGATGATATACTACTAAACATTCTTGTTAAAGGGAAAGAATATATGTTGTGGTTAAAAGTGGTATAAAGTGTTCATACTGATTCACCCCCCTCTCTCTTAGTATTCCAATAGAAGAAACATGATTATCTTCTTAGTAAGTACATGGGTGAGGATATCATGGAGGAGTAGGTCGAGGCCAAGGAAATGCTTCGTATTTAGCGATAAGGCATGTTGACAAATCTTATAGATCATCGGTTGTTTTTCCAAATGTGCCTCTTAACTTATATTAAACATACAATATGGACCTTAGGTCATTCTTGATATGGACACAGACTAAGAAAGTGTTATAATTAATACATTCACCAGGGTCATTTCTTGTTGAACAGGGAAAAGGGGGACTGGGAAGCTCCGATCAGAGAGCTTGGAAATCCTAATTATGCCAAAGCAGGGGCAAAGATGATGGACTTGGAAGGGAACAAAGTTAATGTCCCTGGTGCCACCAACAAGGGCCCTGATTATAGATACTTTGGGGCTACAAAATTCCTCCCCATACTAAATGATTTATTCAATAAGTCCCCTCGAGGTGAAGAAGAGGACATGTAGGTATGTGATTTACAGGTGAACTGAATCCAGTTCATATTTTGGCTACATGAATGATGAGGACGATATCTTGGAGAAATTCGAGCGGGTTGCGAAGGAGGAGATGTGAGGCAGAGCATTGAGGAATTCACAAAGGATCAAGTCCATGGGATAAATTATGAGAGGTTCCAAAGAGTGATTTCCTCCGCAAAACATTAATTCTAGAAGTTTGCATACAAACTTTGTCAATTAAATTGTTTCTCGATGCATTTTTACATAACAACCACACTGATGTGCTTTCAATTGCACTAGTGCGCTATAAAAAATATAAAACACATGTATATTGTGCTTTTTAAAATCATGTTGATGGTGTTGTTTGATTTATAAAATGTATTATAAGTACGCCAATGAATTATTTGTTTTTAAATTAAATTTAAGATGTACCACCCATTGGAATTTATAGTTTCCATATAATGTTTAACTTTAGTTTTATGAAATCGTTTACTTTGGATTGTAATTGCGAAAAATTATAACTATTAATGCCATATAATGTTTAATTCTTCTTCAAGGCGAATTGTTTAATTTCGAGCAATATATAATATGATGATTAAAAATGTTTACAAAGAAAAATTACTTTTATGAAATTTTATTTTCTCATTTATTTTATTGATAACATTATAATAATTGTACATAGTTACATTTATAATTGTTATATTTATGAGTAGTGATTTATATCTTCCATATTGAGATTTGTTTTTTCAAATATTATATTGAGATGACTTATGCCAAGTGTCATATTAGACTATAAAATTCACCTCACTTTATATTAATAATAAAAAATAATAATAATGGTTTCAAGATAATCAACATGTTTTTTTTGTTTGTAGGCAAAAATGTCAATTTTTTAAAAGTGATTGTGTTAAAATTTTATTGCAAAAACATAGACATGTATTTTTAAATTATGATACATGTTACACGAAAAATATTATAACATTTTAATATTTTTTTATAAATATATTTGGAATTAATAAAAATGTATCTTTAAATGCATGCAATTCATCAAATAATAATATTTATATAAAAATATATATTTGAATCCATAGAAATAGATCTATAAATGTGTTCAATTTCATCAAATATGAGTCTGTGTAAACTATTTAAAAATATTTTCAAAATGAAACACAATGACAAATGATTTGGAAATGATGAATTTAATTAATTGGTTTATGCAGTCCCAACCACCACCACATTTTTTAGGACAAAATAAAATTTGACATAAGATCATTACATAACATGGACATATGATAGATTCCCACCTAAAAAAATTAATTTTACATAATGTGCATGCATCCTATGACATTAGTGTTCTATGCAAATTCTACAATTACTGATATTCATTTTCATATTTTTTCTAATCATGTAATGAAAATCATATTATTAATACATATGACTTATCAAATAACTAATATACAACTATCATATGTCCTCCATAATTAATCCTAAGAGATCATTAATTAAATGATGTTTTCCATATTCCTTTGTGAGCTTGTTTGATATTATAGGGCCCTTTGCATCATGAATAATCCTAAAAGCATCAAATTGAAGGTTAAATACATTATTTTTCACATGTGGGCCATATTAGGCCCTAATACAATCCCTAGTGTGCAAGGCTTACAATGGCTAAGGTTAATTATACATGTCCTCTGTGATGGTTTCAAACCCTATGCATGATGGCCCATGAATTCTAAAATCCTACTTCATACCCTAAGACATTTGTTTTCATCCTCCAGCGACGACTAGGGCCTTCAAACTCATAATGTTGCACATACCATATACATGGCATAAATTTTCTCTTTATAGGGCCTATGTGGGTTTGGGACCATATCGAGGGACCATGAGACATTAAATCATATTTTAAGCCCTATATTGGTGTTACTCCTCATGCCATATCTAGGGTCCATAAAACCCTTTTATGGAGAGAAAAACATTATACCATCACTATTATTATACTCATTCACCAAATATTCTCTTTAGAGGGTATATAGGGTTGTTTGGTATTCTATGCATGGCTCGTGAGCCCTAAAACAATCTTCCAGACCATATGTTGTTGGTGTTTCTTCTCAAACAATTATGTTGACACCCTTTTTGTGTTACCTTGCAAAAGTCAATTTTGACTTATGAAAAAACCACGAGGTGATTTATGGAACAAACAAAAGGGATCTTGCATGAAGTTGATGGTTAAAAAATTGGCAACTAGGAATTTGGGAACATGCTCTCGCATAAAAATATACATGTTATTCAAAATGTGCACACGTTCCTTTTAAAATACTCTTAATGCCTTTTGAAATACCATGTAGACCACTATGAATTTATCCCAACGTCCATTTTTTGCATTATTCACATACTTGGAAAAATCTTGAAGAGATATACAACTTTTTTGTTATTAAGTTTCTATGTTTCTTGATGTGTATTTTCTTGTTTTAAAAATAATATAAAAATAAATATTTTGATAGGAAAAATAATATTTGCAATTTTCTCACAAGTTTTTTTCCCAACATCCATTTTTGTTTCTATTTAGATAATTGCGAAGATATTGAAGTGATCTACAACTTTGTTGTGTCTATATAAATGTTTTTTTTTTTTTTTTTTAAGAATACAAAATTAATATTTTGACAAACATGATACACTTTTGAAGGTTGTACTTTGTTATGTAGTCATTTTAAATTAATTTCCACATTGAATAATGAGATTTCTCCCTTAAAAATGCTTCTCTATGAACCTTTTACTCCTTAATGAAACCTTGAACTTTTATGTATGTTAAAATTTGTACCTCGAACAAGTGTTTCCCACATAGGCTTGGCATCTAACATGTGGGGGAATGTCCAAAAGTAGAACACTAACTATATGAGATTTAAATTTAAAGTGACTTTTTTAGCATATTAAATGAAAAGGGTGACTTAAGTGACTTAATTTGTGATAAAGTGACTTTCTATCACAACCATTGATCTAAATGGCCTAGGATTTAATCTCAACCATCAATCTTAGGTTTAGGTCATTTTCATTGAGAATAAAAAAAAGGTGAGTTGAAGGGATTGAGACACTATATCCATTATTCATTAGCATTGAAGAGAGAAAGAGAGAGAGTTTAAGAAAAGTGAGAGAGATTGCAACAGGTTTGGCGTACTTCCCAAGGAGAAAGGAGGCACACAAATCAAGGAGAATAGTTCTAGCATTAATGATTTCATACAATACATATTTATAGACTATACAACAGTGAGAAACAATCCATACAAAAACATCCAAGAAAAAAAATCGAGTGGTGTTGGCACGATTTTTGAGATACCTTACTACTAGAAATTTCTGTACAATTTTGTATGGTCACCTACATGAAACTTTGGAAACTAAATCGAGACAATCTGTACATCATTTTTTGTTTTATATTTCATAGTAAGGAAAACTGGGCACATATTTTGAGTATGATCTAGGTGGATATCAGTGGCCACCCACCTTTTCCATATGGCTCAAAACAGTTTCTGGCAATTTACTATTTTTAGCAGTTTTTAACTTTCGAGGCCATTTTGAGGGCCTAAATGAAGGTTTTTTGGGATAGAGATTCTCAATGATAACTAAAGGCTATGATTTATCCACAAAAATGAATCTCCTCAACGATACCTTTCTAACGAGCTATCGTGATCCCGAAACAAAGATCATATGCCAAAGTTATGCCTCCAGGAAGTTGATACACCAAACTACCCAAAACAGGGTTCACAAAATTGTTTTATGATAAAAAGGATTTTGGAGCCTCATTGTAAAATCATATTCTTGCGAATGTGAGTAGTAGACACATCTCTTCTCAGAGATAAGCTGCCACCATTATAGTGAGTCTTTCATTCTGTATTTTTATAGTCTTTGTACATTTTCGCTCATTAATAGAAAATTGTGTATTACTGTATCTCTGTGCTTATGGTTGCATCTATGATACATTTCTATTATATTATTGGATATCCAAGATATCTCTGTATATTTCTTTATTATATCTCCACTCTCATTTCATGCCGAAAATAATTTGGATCATAGGAGAAGAATTCACATAATTTTCAAGGAGATTTTGTGGCATGGTTATCAAGATAAGTTGGTGTATTTATTGCTGGAATTTTTTTCTGCAAAAGATCATTTTCTCAGAGCTCAAGAAATAATAAAATATCCCTCTCTCAATTTTTTTTTTCCTTTGGGGTTTTTCCAGGGGCATTTCCCGAAAATTCTTTTGTTATTTCTCTATGTTTTGTTTCTTATTTCTACATTTTGTTTTTGTAGAAATGATTCACTATGTTTCACTTATAAATTCTTGTTTAAGAATTTAGATTTCAGTAGAAAAATAAATGTGGGTTGGTAATTAAACAATGATAGAAATTTATTTAGATTGAAACCGGGTTGGGTCTAAGAATGTTTTACATGGTATTGGAGCAACAAACATAAAACAACAGTTAAACAAAAGGGTTTTGAAGAGGGAGAGTAGTACTTCACCAAAAAAGAGTTGGGATTAGTTTTTGGTTGAGTAAAGTCTCATGTATATAGGTTTGAGGGTTTAATATAGGTTGAATTGGGGATAAAAACTTTTGTCAATGGAAGGAGAGGATTGACTTGTTGTTGGAGGAGTCTGAGTTGTGGGATATTGTTGAGAAGGAAGTTACCATTACTATTGATGCAACATTGTTGGTTGAATACAATAAGAAGAATTCTAAGGCCAAGAGAATAATCATAGATACCATTAAATATCACCTCATTCGACATATTATAGGGAAAAATAATTCCTTGATATGTGGGAATCTTTAACCAAGCTTTACCAAATCTTGAATGAAAATAGGAAGATGGTATTGTAGGAAAAACTAAGAAACACCAAGATGACCAAAATTGACACAATTTCATCATACCTCACCAAGATCACACAGGTGAGAGATGAGTTGGAAGCAGTGGGGGAGACTATATAGGGTTCATAGTTGGTTAGAACCAGTTTGGGTGGTTTTTCCAAGAAATGGGAAGTCTTTGTTGATGGGATTGTAGCACGTGAACATATTCCTAGTTGGGAAAGGTTGTTGGATGATTTCACTCAAGAGGAAATAAGACATGGTTCCAAAAATATAGGCCAACATGATGGGGATGATGAAGATAATGTTTCTCTTGTAGCAAAGAGAAAGAAAAATTCCAAGAAAGGTTCTGAGGGTGGGGCGAAGAAAAAGGGTGAAGGGTAAAAGGAAATGAGAAAATTCATGTGATTTGCATGTCACAAGATGGGGCACTATCCAGGGCAGTGTCCTAACAAGAAAAGGAAACAAGTTGCATCTTTAGTGGATGTGGAAGAGTTTTACACTAAGTTCAAGAAGGAGTTTTCTTTATTGATTTTTCTTTCATCTAGTGCAACATCTACCAATGTGTGGTATATTGATAGTGGTGCCTCCCACCATATGACAGGTGTGTGTAAAAACTTTATATATTTTACTGAGAGGGGTGTAAATATTGAGGTTGGTGATGATTCCATAGTCAAGGTAGTTGGGATTGGGACAATATCCTTTCAAAGGGAACCTCAACCTCCCATGTTATTGAGATATGTCTTGTATGTTCCAGGCTTGAAAAAGAACTTGATATCAATTTCTACCATTGAGCACAGGGGGTATGAGGTGGTGTTCCGTGATGGATAGGTACTCATTCATTCCAAGGGATATAGTATCACTTCAACCAAAGTGATTGGGATTAGAAATGAGAATATATGTAGGCTTATGTTTTAGGTAGCTAGAGAATTAATACACAATACCAACAATAGGGACTTATGTGAGCTATGGCATAGGAGGATGGTCGATTTTCATCATGGGGTTCTAATATTATTGAGATATATTGTTACCGGGTACCAAATTTTAGTACAAAGAACCAGGATGTGTGCAAGAAATGTGCACTAGGGAAGTACACCAAGACTGATTTTCCAAGTAGTGACAACAGGGTAGCAGGTATACTTGATTTGATACATTCTTATGTATGTGGTATGATGTCTTCTTCATATTTGACTGGATATGATTACTATGTTACATTTATCAATGAATTCTATAGGAAGACCTATATTTTCTTCATGAATACCAAGGCACATGTATTTAAGTAGTACCAAAAATTCAAAGATCTTGTGGAGAACCAAACAGGTAAGAAAATCAAGGTGTTGAGGTTGGACAATGGTGGTGAGTATACCTCCAATGACTTCAATGGTTTCTTTTCAAAACAAGGCATTAAAAGAGATTTAATAGCTCATCACAACCAATATAAGAATGGGGTTGCATAAAGGAAGAACAAGGCCATAGTTGGGGCTACGAGAGCCATGTCGCATGATCAGGGGCTACCATTATTTCTTTGGGCTTAGGCATGCAACAATGTAGTCTATCTACAGAATGAGAGTCCACAGGGAGTATTGGGGAACAAGAATCCTGAGGAGGATTTCTCTAGGAAGAAACTTGAGTTTGGGAACTTTAGGATCTTTGGGTTTCTAACTTATTCACATGTCCCTTCATAGAAGAGGACAAAGCTAGAACCCATGGCCTAAAATGGTATTTTTGTTGGGTATAGTGAGACATCAAAGGATTTTCGCATATAAATTCCCTCCTTGAGGATGACATTTGTGAGGCAGGATGTGAAATTTGAGGAGGACAGAGCCTGTACCAGGTCACGAGGTTTAGAGGAGGTGGATTAGAAGGCTCCTTAGCTTCATGTGATTTCACCACATAATGCAGGATCACAGAGTTCAAGATCACCAGTTTTAGGGGTGACAGGTTCACAGGTGACAAGGTCATAGGTTATAGGTCCCTAGGGTACAAGTTCCTATGTTATTAGTTCATATACGAATACATGCACTTCTTATTTAAGTACACAATCTTCAGGTGATAAGGATGAGGAGGATGAGTCCCCTCCACAGGAGATGACTTCAGGAACGAGGAAGCCAAAATGGATTCAAGATACCTTGAACAAATCTTAGGAATCGATGGAGAATCCCAAGAGGGATATCAGGGAGAGAAAGGTGCCAAAGAGATTTTATGGATATTTATTTATGGTGAGCAACATCAGTGAGTCCGACTCTTCCACTTTTTAGGAGGTTGTAGAACAATAGGTTTGGAAGGATTCCATGGTGAAAGAGTACAATTCCATCATCAAGAATGATGTGTGGTAGGTTATATTGAGACCTAAGGGGAAGTCAGTTGTGACTTCTAGGTGGCTCTATAAGATTAAGCATGTTGCATATGTAAGCATTGAGAAGTACAAGGCTAGATTTGTGGCTATAGGGTTCTCACATGTAGAGGGATTTGATTATAATGAGACCTTTGCACCAGTTGCTAGATATACTTTAATAAAGGCAGTGATATCCATTCTAGCAGAGATGGGTTAGAATATCCACCAGATGGAAGTGAAAAGCATATTTCTGAATGGACTCATACAAGAGGAGGTGTACATTGAGAAACCACATGGTTTTGAGGTGCATGGGAGAGAGTCTCATGTATGTAGGTTGAAAAAGGAATCATATGGTCTGAAGCAAGCTCCCATAGCTTGGTATTTGAGGATTGATACCTACTTGCATCAGATGGGTTTTGAGAAGAGTGAGGTGGATCCCAACCTTTACTACATTGTGGTTGGTGAGGATCCTCTTATTCTTGTTCTATATGTTGATAATATTTTCATTATGGGGAAAGAGAGACTCATATTTGATTGTAAGCAAAGTCTTGCTTCACAGTTTGATATGAATGTGTGTGTGTGTGTGTGAGAGAGAGAGAGAGAGAGAGAGAGAGTTGAAGACAAGTGATAGATATTGCAACAGGTTTGGGGAAATTGCCAAGGAGAAAGGAGGAACACAAATCGAGGAGAAGAGTTCCAACATTAATGAGTCCATACAATACATATTTCTTGAGCATACAGCAGTGAGAAAGAATTCGTACAACAACATAGAAGAAAAGAAATCAAGGAGCAGTGTAGACACAATTTTCGAGGTACCTTGCTGTTGGAAATTTATGTACAGTTCAGTATGGTCGCCTACAAGAAACTCTAGCACATAAATTAAGATAGTCTATAAATCATTTATTGTTGTAATTTTCATACATAGTACGAAAATATCAATACAAATTTTGAGGAGCAGATTCAACATAGATTTCAAGGAGTTTTTGTGGCATGATTATTGAGATAAGTTGGTTTATTTATTGATGGAATATTTTGTTGTAAAATATCATTTTCTCTAAGCTCAATAAACAATAAAATCTCCCTCTCTCTACTGGTTTTCCCTTAAGGTTTTTTCCAGGGGCATTGCCTGAAAATTCTTGTGTTATTTCTGTGTGGTTTGTTTCCTATTTACACATTCAGTTTTTACAGAAAAGATTCATTGTGTTTCAGTTATAAATTTTGTTTAAAGAATTTACATTTCAGTAGAAAAAGAAATGTGGGTTGGGAATTAAACAATGATAAAAAATTATTGAGACTGAAACCATGTTGGGTCTGAGAATATTTTACAAGATATGCCCTATAGAGGGAATATATGGTCTTTGAGTGGGATACTAGTGCCATCATGGAGATTTTGCACAATAGGTATGGATCTCAATCCCTTAACCATGGCCACGTAAGGAAAAAAAGGACCTAATGCCCTATGTGAAACTTCTAAGTATTATGGGATAGGAACAAGGCATTGAATCACCACTTAAACACTATAAATAAAATTATTAGCCTCTTAGTGGGAGATGAGTGCCATTAGAAGTTTTTCACTCAAGGGCTGATTTGGGGGACCTTATTATGGTATGGGTAGGAATTCAATGGACCTGGGACCCTAAATGAATCTCTTAGGAACTCTTAGTAGGTTTTTCACATGAGGGGTGGGTCTTAGATAATTGACCATTGCAGGATAAGGAAAACGAAGGAATTAGGTTCTAAATGAAGCTTCTATTGCTCATGGGCCATGAACAAGGCTAAAAAACCACCACATGACCCATCTAAATGGGATATTTGGCCCCCAAGTGAAATATATGTGTTGTTATCGATTTTTCTAATTATGAATCTCCTCATAAGGAAATATAAGTATTTTATTTCGTTAGTGAAGAAATTAATTAATTTGTTAAGGTTAAAAGAATATTAAATTAAATTAATTTTGTATTAATATTTAAAAATATAAAAAATATTAAGCTTAGTCCCCATATTTGATGTAATGATTGTAACATGTAACTGACCACTTTATAAAATAGATGTTGAGTTAAGAAATACATTTACCTTAGGTCCATTGAAAATCCAAAAATACAATTACTCAATCACCTTTTTCTTACGCCCCAAGGGGACGTCTAAAGGTAGAACCAATGCAAGGTGTTTTTGATGAGCGGTTGGTGGTCTATGAAAGTTATGGTTTATTAAAAACTCATTATCGGGAGACAAACTATGTATTTCATGCACAACAACAAATCTAAATTCTTTCCTTTTCATAGAGAACTCTTTATCATTGGAGAATCTCTCAAAGGAATAATTTGTACTAAATAATGAGGCCTTGCAACTATTTATAAACCCTGCAATGTTCCCATGAGTTCATGGACGACCATCGATATATAATAGGATTTTTCTATTAAAGTTTCCAAAAGAATAACCATTCATGCACGTACTATAAATGGAAATTCTATGTTTGTATTTGACAATATTCAAGTAGTCAGACCGACTATAAAGAGGACCACACAATGGAAAAAGTGCACTGATTGTTTGGGAGGAATAGATACATGTGAAAGGATAAACAACCCATTATTTGCAACATCTATTTTAGACTTTCCGATCATATAAATATTACCATAAAAAGAGAATTTGGTTCCAACATCAGGCATAAGCATGGATGGTGTCCAAGAGACATACAAATCTCAGTTGTAATAGGTTTGGTATTTACCTTGTCAGTGGATAGGAAGAGGGAATTCATCACTTCCTTCCAACAACTGAATGCACTTTGGTGTGCACTTGGACATTTTTTCTCTTAGATAATACACATTTTTTGAACTCCTGATAGTGATGTTTTGGGTAGTATTGAGATGATATTTTGTCTCACTATAAGAACTATCCATTGAATCAACATAAGGAGTTGGGTTGGAAAATTTAGGACAAAGATTAGTTGATTTGGCTTCCAACTTTTTAAAAGAGTAGCATATGGAAGCGTTCCTACGTGTCTTTTCTATATCACCTATTGGATTATTGATTGCAGTGGGATGTGCTAGACCATCAACTTTGAGTAGTCGATCATTAATATAATGAGACAATGTGACACATCGAGGGTTCTTATTCAACCCTTTACATTTTGAACAACCACATACCACTAGCATGTCATAAAAGAGATCGAATTCACAGTGTAATATCGTTGACCCATAATGCAGGTTATTGGAAGATAGCATTTTACAATTGGCAGGGTAAAGCAACTACCCATTTTCCTACGATATCTTTCTCTTGATAAGATCTTGTGACATTTTTGTACTGGTGGAATATCTTGCTCATCCGAACTCGATCCTGATTTATGATCCTACAAAATTCAATGAATAGTTATTCAAATGAAAGTGCATAAATGACATAAATTCAATCAGATAAATGAATTATAAATAAAATCTATACTTACATCAAACAATGTGGGAGAATTTGACAAACTTGCAATGATATGGAATGAGATGGAATCTGAAGTATTGGCCATTTGATATTATAACCTTATTTTCCCTACATTTTAGTCGAAAACATCATCAATGCGTACACGAATTTGATATTAAAAGTTATCGGGGATTTTATTTATTTTCAAACACACCGGTGTGTCTATATATATAGAATGCACTTGCATGCTAAACTATGAAACACACCAAACCGTTACATCTGTTAAAACCTCTGCAAAGTAAAATATCCATAAATTGTAATAGTGGAGGTTTTCTTTTATACGTTAGTGATAGAATTTGTATATGTGTGTTTTGACATATATACATACTGGCGAACACTAATCAGTGAGGTGCAATGATTTGATGAACAATTTAAATTTTTAAATATATAGTTTAATAAGTGTGTTTACATACAAACTAAAAAAACACAATGAAAAATGAGAGGGAATTTCATTTTTCAGAACATATTTGTTTATAAATTAAAACATTATTCATTATTTCATTGTTTTGGAAAAAATTAGAGGGAAGATTTGTGGAAGAGAAATTTACCATGAAATACTTTGGAGTGGCTAGATTTTTTTGAAGAGCCAAATTTGAAAAGGATTTGTAGGGAACATACAAATCTACAGAGAAGAAATTTCAGGTATGTAATTTCTAATTTCATTCTACTAATCATTTAAATATTTCCTTATTTGATTCAACCTATTTCATTTCATACTAAAAAAATAAAAGGGTTTCATAGTTACCTTCAGTATTGGAAGTCCTAGCTTTCTTGTCATTTTTATTGGTTCTCCTCTTTTCTTAAGAAATAGATTTTTAAATGGTTTATTTTTTTAAGAAATATGTTGTTATAGGTTTTATTTAGTTGCATATGGGGCATTTGGTATCCATTGCAGTGGTACCACTCATTGCATCAGATCCCAAACCTTGTCAACCCTGTCATTGTCAGTGATTTTTTCAAAAACCTTTTATGCGGTACACGGTGCGCACTGTGCAGAGGTAGTGCCCCAATGATCACTTTATAGAAAAGAACATTGGGGTGCATAAATATATGAAAAGAATCGATTGGTTGTAAAAATAGATACTATTGATTTTTGTATCATATGCGTAGGGGTTAGCGGGGCACAATGATTAATAGTACGAAATGGTGAGCGTATATGTTTGAAATCTCGTTGTGTGTATATGTTTGATGCCCCAATGCATTATTTTTAATAACACCCACCAAAATACTAATTTGTATAACAAATTATAATTTCTATTTATGATTATTCCTATTGGCACAAGGGCAGACCCAGAATTCAACGCACCAACAAAACCATAACTACTGGCCCTTTTGGCAACACCTGCGAAGAAGATGAAGTCTCTTCCGAGGTAGAGGCATGGGGTTTGTTGCACTCAAGTGTCTACAACCAAGTTGGGACACAGATCTGTGATCTCAACACTTAACAGAGCACTTAGCCAATAATATGCATTAGTTCCTGAACGTTATCCACATTGCAGGTTAAACCCTTATTACAAATTGGTGCAGTAATAATACATATCAGATAATTTCCTTTAATTAGCACACAACATTCGTTCAGATCTAGCATTCATTCACATCAGTAAGCACTAAGCTACAACATTAGATGCATTCATTATATATAACATCAAAAACACTAAGCAAACAATCATATAAACCACACTACACAGAGAACATCAAACACAGGATTTATGGGGTTCACCCCAATGTGGGGCTAAGTCCACCAATTCTTCTTCTTCTTTATCAGTCTTCAATCTCCTTACATCTGTCTTCTCCTATGCACAAAGCCACAGAGCTCAGCTTTTCACTGGACAGGTGATCTGTGCACAACGCACTAGATCTACCTTCCTCAAAATCAGGTTAAGGCACAGAGCCAACTCCTCAATAGCAAAAAGCCTTACATACACCGTATGTGCACCAATAAGATTACATTCTCTCGCACTAAGCCAAACATACTGTGCACATAGCCAACCACTAACACTATCACTCTAGCACCCTCTTCTTACATTTCTTAGCTACTTATTTATACATTTACAAAGCAGCCTAAACAAGGTTAAACCCATGGGCCAACATCCCATACTTGTTACATAAACCCTAATAACCCTTTGCTTGATCCAAAATCCTAGAAAACAAGTGAGATCCCATGATATCCACTTTGCTTGGGCGCTCCATCATCGACCATCTTGTTGAGGTCCCAAAAATGGTCAAATATGACCAATGTTTCCTCAAAACCTGGTCAAGGCTCAACAAGCCCCCAACACTCACCTGTGACTCGTCCTGAGTCACTCATATCTAGGAAACACTTCTTCGAAAGCCTCGATATTATCTCTATATGTCTCAACTTACTTCTTTTCTAGAGCCTCCTACTCGACAAAATCCTAAATTACTTGCTCAGTCACATGCCCTTCTAGGCATTTTTCCACTGTTGTGACAATTTTTTCCGGTTGCGAGCCTTGTCTTTCAATCTCTTCAAAAATCATGAAGGCTTCATCCTGTACCGGATGGAGTCTCTGGGTCACCTCCATGACTTTCCTCTGGATGGTAGTAACGTTTTATTGGACTGTGCACTGCTCCTATGACCTCTTCATCTTCTCAACTGCAGTAAGTAGCTTCATATGTGCTTGCATAGTGGATGCCTACTGCTTCACCTCCTGGAGTTGTGCTTCCAATTTCCTTAGCTCTGGATCTTCTACAAGGCACTCATAGGTCTGTGCACTTTGATCACTCAGTTTCTTACACTTTGAGGCTAGTTCCATGGTTCTTTCTACTATGTTCCTGGAAGCTTCCTCCCTTTGGTTGCGTACTTCTTGTGGAGTGCTCAACACTTCTTGGATTTATAGCTCCATTACTCTTGCTTGAAGTTGTTGAATGGCCTCAATGAGATTCCCCACTTGCATCTTTGTTGACTATGGTTCCTCTTGTGCCAAGCCCGACATAAAATGAAGTGCTCTAGTTACTGCCTCCTTGATTGCAATCTTCTCTACGAGCATTTGATATTTTTCTTCCTTTATCTTCGCATTGTTCTTCTCTAACATCGTCTGAATTTCATTTTTCTCTTTTTGCGCAACTCAAAGTTTCTTTAGGACCTCCTCCTTTTCTTTCTTTAAGGCCACTATGGAATGCTACTTTTCTTCTTGGACTAGACGAAGTCAAGCCTCAGTTGCATCTGCTAGTCTTCGTAATTTGGTGAGCTCATCCCCTAATTCTTCAACTTCTGATGATGAAGGCGTAGTAGGTACTGCACGGCTCGAGTAGATGGATTTCTAGATATCTTTGAGATCCTTCTCGATTCTGTCATATAGTGTTTATTTCTTCGCTTTGTGTCTGTAGGATATCCTCTGAAGCATCTTCCACAACTGTGATGATGAGATCAACATCATCGACTATGAGCACATTCTTCGACTAGGGTTTATTAGCTCATGCATTCTTCTGTGCTAAGGGTTTCTGTGAAGAAACCTTCCTTTTCTTTGTTGTCTCAACCTCTGCAAGGGGATCCTTCGGCGGTGGCACTTCACCTTTTTCTTTCTTGTCTTCTTCTTCGCCTCCTTCCTCTTGGTTTACTTCTTCTCCTCCTCCTGTGGGTGAATCAGATCTAGTTTCCTTTGATGCACTGTCCTCCTCATGAGTTTCTATCTTCTACACATCTTACATTTTATTCTTTTTCTTTGTGCTAACCTGCCCATAATTCTCAACTCGGGTGACCAATGGACTTCCTATGATGTTAGGTTCGAAGAGTTCTGCATCTTCCACTGATACAAAGAATTATGTTGGCCATTCCTTAGTGATCTCTTCCATGTATTCTTTGGTCAAGTTATAATAAGACTGCAACTCCTCCTTACTTTCACCCATGTGCACAGTGATGTCGATGAAGTTTCGATCTACGCGAAACTTCGCTAGAAGCCTGTATTGATGCAAAGTATTCAGGGTTATTTGTGGGAATGTTTCAATGGCGTGCTTCAAATGTAGGTAGTAAGCATGGAACACCACATTCAATTTCCACTACTTTTCCATATCGTTCATGTACCACAAGGTGGAGAACCTTGCGGCCAACGACTCTGATGTCTCGACTTCTAGGAATGTTGTTGCTTTCGACATTTTCAAAGTGACAAATGCAATCAATACCAATAGCCAACTAAATCGAAACTCATACCCTTGATCTTGTGATTCACGGTAGTCCTTCTCCAACTCGTTGACGAGGTAAATCACCCAATTGATCTGCATGACTTCTATGCACTTCCCTGCAAGGTCCACTAAGACCCTATGACTTGTGTCGGTCGATTCTTTCTGACAAGCTTGCCAATGATAAGTTGAAAAGATAGGAACATTGCACCATCTTGGATGGAGGCTACCTTGTAGCCTCGCTTTCCCTTCTCTACATATCCATAGGATTCCTTTATATGCTAGGCTAAGGAGCGATCTACAACCTTACTTGGGTAGAATTACTGAGGGTTTGGTGCTTGCATCATTAATCTAGTGATTAGGTGGATCAACGTCAGATCCATAGTGATGCACCTATCTAACCAAAGATAACCTCCATGATAGCACGACAAGAGGATTTTAACACAAGCGTTAACGTATTGATGTCATTCAAACTGGGGGAGCTTCATCACGCTTGAGATCGTGGATCATGCACACTCCTTAATCCATGGATGGGGAACTATCTTGGGCTTCTTCTCAGTCGTCTTCATCAAGTACCTATGTGGCACGAGGATCACATAGTTCTTCATGTCTTCAAGGTTGAAGTCACTGATCTTGAACACTGGGATCAGTCCCAACTGGGGTCGAACTATGCGTATCCCCTTTAGGATGTACACAATGATCAACGTGTATTCAAAATCACACGATATGTCATTGTGGTTCACCACACCAGCAAAAGGTGGCATGTAGTCCAACAAGATCGACAGGATATTCTTTGCGTTAGCCAGATCATCGCGATGTTTTCTTCGTTTCTCAGGAAGTGTGGCTAGAATGTCATCCAGTTGATGGGTATACTTGCAATTTTCCATTTGATGATGCCTGTATTCCTACAGACATGACTTTCTTAGCCATGAGGTCTCTCAAAATTTCCTCCACAAAATTCTCTAGTGTGTTAAGCTCCCCCAACATTCACACTTGTAATCAAGGTGATCGGGTAGGAGAACAGAGATACAAGGTAATCAAATGGAAGGCAAGGTCTAGATAGCACAGCGTGGTATGAAATCAATTCTCTGTTAGCTCAGATATCTGAGTTTGCAAAAAGTGGCCCCAACGCAGCATCCGACAGGTTAAATAAGCAACATTGTAATGGATTCCTCCAACGGGCAGGAATACCTCAATCAATACGAATTGGGTCATTATGATGCAGCCCCAATGGTTCAATGATGGTATTTCCAACAATAACTATGTTTATAACCATTTCGGAGCATCATTCTAACGGTCGAGATGCCTCCAACGATCATGTAGCTTTGTCGTGGTGAAGTGTCATTCTGCGTGGTTCTGCTATTTTGACGAGGTTTAAGTTCAACAATCCTACCTTTTGTGAAGTCTTCTCTGGAACTTCCTGTAGTTTTTCTAACTTTTCTTTCTTCTTATTGAGCTTTCTTTCCTTCTTTCCTATGATTTAAGTTTATGGATTCCTCTTTCCATTCTTATTCTTATCTTCTCTTAGCGTACTAACTTCGCATTGCTGAGGGTATTTCAAAGTGTTAAAATGTAATACCTCTTCTGTTACTATTTCTAGGGTGGATGCACTTCTTTCCTACATGGATAGGTTCTTTAAGCCTTCTTGTGTTCTTTCAACTTCGACAACTAATTCTCTGGCCCTTTGTTTCTTCGACTTATCCTCTTCTATTAGTCGCTCTATTTTTCTATCTATGAAGTCCCTTAATTCTTTCTTCTTCTATTCTGTAACTTCCTCCTCTACTTTCCTTCTGATCTGGTCCTTCTCAATCCAAGTATTTCCTAACAAAAGTGGAAAAGGATCATTTTTCTCAACAAAATTAATGACTTCAAATTCTTCTTCGGCCGATGTTTCATGAGAAATCATAGGTACGTTAGTAACTCTTCCACACAGGGTTATCATCTTTCCTTTAAACAAGCCTATCTTTCCCAATGAAGGTATCATAGCAGGCATTCCCAAAATTTTCCAAGTGCTTTTTGGCATGATATTCACCTGTGTTTCCTCATCCAAGACACAGTCTATGTTGAAGTCTCCTATTCTTGTTTCTATGCGTTGCTTTCCTTTTAAGATCTCTAGTAAATTGATGTCTTTGTGATCATTCAGTGTTTCTTTTAGCTGTAATAACATAGTCTTTGATTCTTTCTAGTTCTCTAACATATCCTTAGTCCCTTGAACTTATTCATAGTTTTCTTTTCTCATGTTCATCTTTTCAAATTTGGCAATCATTCTAGGGAAATCCTCAACTTTGTGACCAATAGATTTACAACAGAGACAAATAGGACATGCACCAGGGCATTCCTTAGCAATATGTCCCGATCTTCTGCA
>ML819166.1:27718-50325 GCA_009831015.1 Picea engelmannii
TAAGGAAAACGAAGGAATTAGGTTCTAAATGAAGCTTCTATTGCTCATGGGCCATGAACAAGGCTAAAAAACCACCACATGACCCATCTAAATGGGATATTTGGCCCCCAAGTGAAATATATGTGTTGTTATCGATTTTTCTAATTATGAATCTCCTCATAAGGAAATATAAGTATTTTATTTCGTTAGTGAAGAAATTAATTAATTTGTTAAGGTTAAAAGAATATTAAATTAAATTAATTTTGTATTAATATTTAAAAATATAAAAAATATTAAGCTTAGTCCCCATATTTGATGTAATGATTGTAACATGTAACTGACCACTTTATAAAATAGATGTTGAGTTAAGAAATACATTTACCTTAGGTCCATTGAAAATCCAAAAATACAATTACTCAATCACCTTTTTCTTACGCCCCAAGGGGACGTCTAAAGGTAGAACCAATGCAAGGTGTTTTTGATGAGCGGTTGGTGGTCTATGAAAGTTATGGTTTATTAAAAACTCATTATCGGGAGACAAACTATGTATTTCATGCACAACAACAAATCTAAATTCTTTCCTTTTCATAGAGAACTCTTTATCATTGGAGAATCTCTCAAAGGAATAATTTGTACTAAATAATGAGGCCTTGCAACTATTTATAAACCCTGCAATGTTCCCATGAGTTCATGGACGACCATCGATATATAATAGGATTTTTCTATTAAAGTTTCCAAAAGAATAACCATTCATGCACGTACTATAAATGGAAATTCTATGTTTGTATTTGACAATATTCAAGTAGTCAGACCGACTATAAAGAGGACCACACAATGGAAAAAGTGCACTGATTGTTTGGGAGGAATAGATACATGTGAAAGGATAAACAACCCATTATTTGCAACATCTATTTTAGACTTTCCGATCATATAAATATTACCATAAAAAGAGAATTTGGTTCCAACATCAGGCATAAGCATGGATGGTGTCCAAGAGACATACAAATCTCAGTTGTAATAGGTTTGGTATTTACCTTGTCAGTGGATAGGAAGAGGGAATTCATCACTTCCTTCCAACAACTGAATGCACTTTGGTGTGCACTTGGACATTTTTTCTCTTAGATAATACACATTTTTTGAACTCCTGATAGTGATGTTTTGGGTAGTATTGAGATGATATTTTGTCTCACTATAAGAACTATCCATTGAATCAACATAAGGAGTTGGGTTGGAAAATTTAGGACAAAGATTAGTTGATTTGGCTTCCAACTTTTTAAAAGAGTAGCATATGGAAGCGTTCCTACGTGTCTTTTCTATATCACCTATTGGATTATTGATTGCAGTGGGATGTGCTAGACCATCAACTTTGAGTAGTCGATCATTAATATAATGAGACAATGTGACACATCGAGGGTTCTTATTCAACCCTTTACATTTTGAACAACCACATACCACTAGCATGTCATAAAAGAGATCGAATTCACAGTGTAATATCGTTGACCCATAATGCAGGTTATTGGAAGATAGCATTTTACAATTGGCAGGGTAAAGCAACTACCCATTTTCCTACGATATCTTTCTCTTGATAAGATCTTGTGACATTTTTGTACTGGTGGAATATCTTGCTCATCCGAACTCGATCCTGATTTATGATCCTACAAAATTCAATGAATAGTTATTCAAATGAAAGTGCATAAATGACATAAATTCAATCAGATAAATGAATTATAAATAAAATCTATACTTACATCAAACAATGTGGGAGAATTTGACAAACTTGCAATGATATGGAATGAGATGGAATCTGAAGTATTGGCCATTTGATATTATAACCTTATTTTCCCTACATTTTAGTCGAAAACATCATCAATGCGTACACGAATTTGATATTAAAAGTTATCGGGGATTTTATTTATTTTCAAACACACCGGTGTGTCTATATATATAGAATGCACTTGCATGCTAAACTATGAAACACACCAAACCGTTACATCTGTTAAAACCTCTGCAAAGTAAAATATCCATAAATTGTAATAGTGGAGGTTTTCTTTTATACGTTAGTGATAGAATTTGTATATGTGTGTTTTGACATATATACATACTGGCGAACACTAATCAGTGAGGTGCAATGATTTGATGAACAATTTAAATTTTTAAATATATAGTTTAATAAGTGTGTTTACATACAAACTAAAAAAACACAATGAAAAATGAGAGGGAATTTCATTTTTCAGAACATATTTGTTTATAAATTAAAACATTATTCATTATTTCATTGTTTTGGAAAAAATTAGAGGGAAGATTTGTGGAAGAGAAATTTACCATGAAATACTTTGGAGTGGCTAGATTTTTTTGAAGAGCCAAATTTGAAAAGGATTTGTAGGGAACATACAAATCTACAGAGAAGAAATTTCAGGTATGTAATTTCTAATTTCATTCTACTAATCATTTAAATATTTCCTTATTTGATTCAACCTATTTCATTTCATACTAAAAAAATAAAAGGGTTTCATAGTTACCTTCAGTATTGGAAGTCCTAGCTTTCTTGTCATTTTTATTGGTTCTCCTCTTTTCTTAAGAAATAGATTTTTAAATGGTTTATTTTTTTAAGAAATATGTTGTTATAGGTTTTATTTAGTTGCATATGGGGCATTTGGTATCCATTGCAGTGGTACCACTCATTGCATCAGATCCCAAACCTTGTCAACCCTGTCATTGTCAGTGATTTTTTCAAAAACCTTTTATGCGGTACACGGTGCGCACTGTGCAGAGGTAGTGCCCCAATGATCACTTTATAGAAAAGAACATTGGGGTGCATAAATATATGAAAAGAATCGATTGGTTGTAAAAATAGATACTATTGATTTTTGTATCATATGCGTAGGGGTTAGCGGGGCACAATGATTAATAGTACGAAATGGTGAGCGTATATGTTTGAAATCTCGTTGTGTGTATATGTTTGATGCCCCAATGCATTATTTTTAATAACACCCACCAAAATACTAATTTGTATAACAAATTATAATTTCTATTTATGATTATTCCTATTGGCACAAGGGCAGACCCAGAATTCAACGCACCAACAAAACCATAACTACTGGCCCTTTTGGCAACACCTGCGAAGAAGATGAAGTCTCTTCCGAGGTAGAGGCATGGGGTTTGTTGCACTCAAGTGTCTACAACCAAGTTGGGACACAGATCTGTGATCTCAACACTTAACAGAGCACTTAGCCAATAATATGCATTAGTTCCTGAACGTTATCCACATTGCAGGTTAAACCCTTATTACAAATTGGTGCAGTAATAATACATATCAGATAATTTCCTTTAATTAGCACACAACATTCGTTCAGATCTAGCATTCATTCACATCAGTAAGCACTAAGCTACAACATTAGATGCATTCATTATATATAACATCAAAAACACTAAGCAAACAATCATATAAACCACACTACACAGAGAACATCAAACACAGGATTTATGGGGTTCACCCCAATGTGGGGCTAAGTCCACCAATTCTTCTTCTTCTTTATCAGTCTTCAATCTCCTTACATCTGTCTTCTCCTATGCACAAAGCCACAGAGCTCAGCTTTTCACTGGACAGGTGATCTGTGCACAACGCACTAGATCTACCTTCCTCAAAATCAGGTTAAGGCACAGAGCCAACTCCTCAATAGCAAAAAGCCTTACATACACCGTATGTGCACCAATAAGATTACATTCTCTCGCACTAAGCCAAACATACTGTGCACATAGCCAACCACTAACACTATCACTCTAGCACCCTCTTCTTACATTTCTTAGCTACTTATTTATACATTTACAAAGCAGCCTAAACAAGGTTAAACCCATGGGCCAACATCCCATACTTGTTACATAAACCCTAATAACCCTTTGCTTGATCCAAAATCCTAGAAAACAAGTGAGATCCCATGATATCCACTTTGCTTGGGCGCTCCATCATCGACCATCTTGTTGAGGTCCCAAAAATGGTCAAATATGACCAATGTTTCCTCAAAACCTGGTCAAGGCTCAACAAGCCCCCAACACTCACCTGTGACTCGTCCTGAGTCACTCATATCTAGGAAACACTTCTTCGAAAGCCTCGATATTATCTCTATATGTCTCAACTTACTTCTTTTCTAGAGCCTCCTACTCGACAAAATCCTAAATTACTTGCTCAGTCACATGCCCTTCTAGGCATTTTTCCACTGTTGTGACAATTTTTTCCGGTTGCGAGCCTTGTCTTTCAATCTCTTCAAAAATCATGAAGGCTTCATCCTGTACCGGATGGAGTCTCTGGGTCACCTCCATGACTTTCCTCTGGATGGTAGTAACGTTTTATTGGACTGTGCACTGCTCCTATGACCTCTTCATCTTCTCAACTGCAGTAAGTAGCTTCATATGTGCTTGCATAGTGGATGCCTACTGCTTCACCTCCTGGAGTTGTGCTTCCAATTTCCTTAGCTCTGGATCTTCTACAAGGCACTCATAGGTCTGTGCACTTTGATCACTCAGTTTCTTACACTTTGAGGCTAGTTCCATGGTTCTTTCTACTATGTTCCTGGAAGCTTCCTCCCTTTGGTTGCGTACTTCTTGTGGAGTGCTCAACACTTCTTGGATTTATAGCTCCATTACTCTTGCTTGAAGTTGTTGAATGGCCTCAATGAGATTCCCCACTTGCATCTTTGTTGACTATGGTTCCTCTTGTGCCAAGCCCGACATAAAATGAAGTGCTCTAGTTACTGCCTCCTTGATTGCAATCTTCTCTACGAGCATTTGATATTTTTCTTCCTTTATCTTCGCATTGTTCTTCTCTAACATCGTCTGAATTTCATTTTTCTCTTTTTGCGCAACTCAAAGTTTCTTTAGGACCTCCTCCTTTTCTTTCTTTAAGGCCACTATGGAATGCTACTTTTCTTCTTGGACTAGACGAAGTCAAGCCTCAGTTGCATCTGCTAGTCTTCGTAATTTGGTGAGCTCATCCCCTAATTCTTCAACTTCTGATGATGAAGGCGTAGTAGGTACTGCACGGCTCGAGTAGATGGATTTCTAGATATCTTTGAGATCCTTCTCGATTCTGTCATATAGTGTTTATTTCTTCGCTTTGTGTCTGTAGGATATCCTCTGAAGCATCTTCCACAACTGTGATGATGAGATCAACATCATCGACTATGAGCACATTCTTCGACTAGGGTTTATTAGCTCATGCATTCTTCTGTGCTAAGGGTTTCTGTGAAGAAACCTTCCTTTTCTTTGTTGTCTCAACCTCTGCAAGGGGATCCTTCGGCGGTGGCACTTCACCTTTTTCTTTCTTGTCTTCTTCTTCGCCTCCTTCCTCTTGGTTTACTTCTTCTCCTCCTCCTGTGGGTGAATCAGATCTAGTTTCCTTTGATGCACTGTCCTCCTCATGAGTTTCTATCTTCTACACATCTTACATTTTATTCTTTTTCTTTGTGCTAACCTGCCCATAATTCTCAACTCGGGTGACCAATGGACTTCCTATGATGTTAGGTTCGAAGAGTTCTGCATCTTCCACTGATACAAAGAATTATGTTGGCCATTCCTTAGTGATCTCTTCCATGTATTCTTTGGTCAAGTTATAATAAGACTGCAACTCCTCCTTACTTTCACCCATGTGCACAGTGATGTCGATGAAGTTTCGATCTACGCGAAACTTCGCTAGAAGCCTGTATTGATGCAAAGTATTCAGGGTTATTTGTGGGAATGTTTCAATGGCGTGCTTCAAATGTAGGTAGTAAGCATGGAACACCACATTCAATTTCCACTACTTTTCCATATCGTTCATGTACCACAAGGTGGAGAACCTTGCGGCCAACGACTCTGATGTCTCGACTTCTAGGAATGTTGTTGCTTTCGACATTTTCAAAGTGACAAATGCAATCAATACCAATAGCCAACTAAATCGAAACTCATACCCTTGATCTTGTGATTCACGGTAGTCCTTCTCCAACTCGTTGACGAGGTAAATCACCCAATTGATCTGCATGACTTCTATGCACTTCCCTGCAAGGTCCACTAAGACCCTATGACTTGTGTCGGTCGATTCTTTCTGACAAGCTTGCCAATGATAAGTTGAAAAGATAGGAACATTGCACCATCTTGGATGGAGGCTACCTTGTAGCCTCGCTTTCCCTTCTCTACATATCCATAGGATTCCTTTATATGCTAGGCTAAGGAGCGATCTACAACCTTACTTGGGTAGAATTACTGAGGGTTTGGTGCTTGCATCATTAATCTAGTGATTAGGTGGATCAACGTCAGATCCATAGTGATGCACCTATCTAACCAAAGATAACCTCCATGATAGCACGACAAGAGGATTTTAACACAAGCGTTAACGTATTGATGTCATTCAAACTGGGGGAGCTTCATCACGCTTGAGATCGTGGATCATGCACACTCCTTAATCCATGGATGGGGAACTATCTTGGGCTTCTTCTCAGTCGTCTTCATCAAGTACCTATGTGGCACGAGGATCACATAGTTCTTCATGTCTTCAAGGTTGAAGTCACTGATCTTGAACACTGGGATCAGTCCCAACTGGGGTCGAACTATGCGTATCCCCTTTAGGATGTACACAATGATCAACGTGTATTCAAAATCACACGATATGTCATTGTGGTTCACCACACCAGCAAAAGGTGGCATGTAGTCCAACAAGATCGACAGGATATTCTTTGCGTTAGCCAGATCATCGCGATGTTTTCTTCGTTTCTCAGGAAGTGTGGCTAGAATGTCATCCAGTTGATGGGTATACTTGCAATTTTCCATTTGATGATGCCTGTATTCCTACAGACATGACTTTCTTAGCCATGAGGTCTCTCAAAATTTCCTCCACAAAATTCTCTAGTGTGTTAAGCTCCCCCAACATTCACACTTGTAATCAAGGTGATCGGGTAGGAGAACAGAGATACAAGGTAATCAAATGGAAGGCAAGGTCTAGATAGCACAGCGTGGTATGAAATCAATTCTCTGTTAGCTCAGATATCTGAGTTTGCAAAAAGTGGCCCCAACGCAGCATCCGACAGGTTAAATAAGCAACATTGTAATGGATTCCTCCAACGGGCAGGAATACCTCAATCAATACGAATTGGGTCATTATGATGCAGCCCCAATGGTTCAATGATGGTATTTCCAACAATAACTATGTTTATAACCATTTCGGAGCATCATTCTAACGGTCGAGATGCCTCCAACGATCATGTAGCTTTGTCGTGGTGAAGTGTCATTCTGCGTGGTTCTGCTATTTTGACGAGGTTTAAGTTCAACAATCCTACCTTTTGTGAAGTCTTCTCTGGAACTTCCTGTAGTTTTTCTAACTTTTCTTTCTTCTTATTGAGCTTTCTTTCCTTCTTTCCTATGATTTAAGTTTATGGATTCCTCTTTCCATTCTTATTCTTATCTTCTCTTAGCGTACTAACTTCGCATTGCTGAGGGTATTTCAAAGTGTTAAAATGTAATACCTCTTCTGTTACTATTTCTAGGGTGGATGCACTTCTTTCCTACATGGATAGGTTCTTTAAGCCTTCTTGTGTTCTTTCAACTTCGACAACTAATTCTCTGGCCCTTTGTTTCTTCGACTTATCCTCTTCTATTAGTCGCTCTATTTTTCTATCTATGAAGTCCCTTAATTCTTTCTTCTTCTATTCTGTAACTTCCTCCTCTACTTTCCTTCTGATCTGGTCCTTCTCAATCCAAGTATTTCCTAACAAAAGTGGAAAAGGATCATTTTTCTCAACAAAATTAATGACTTCAAATTCTTCTTCGGCCGATGTTTCATGAGAAATCATAGGTACGTTAGTAACTCTTCCACACAGGGTTATCATCTTTCCTTTAAACAAGCCTATCTTTCCCAATGAAGGTATCATAGCAGGCATTCCCAAAATTTTCCAAGTGCTTTTTGGCATGATATTCACCTGTGTTTCCTCATCCAAGACACAGTCTATGTTGAAGTCTCCTATTCTTGTTTCTATGCGTTGCTTTCCTTTTAAGATCTCTAGTAAATTGATGTCTTTGTGATCATTCAGTGTTTCTTTTAGCTGTAATAACATAGTCTTTGATTCTTTCTAGTTCTCTAACATATCCTTAGTCCCTTGAACTTATTCATAGTTTTCTTTTCTCATGTTCATCTTTTCAAATTTGGCAATCATTCTAGGGAAATCCTCAACTTTGTGACCAATAGATTTACAACAGAGACAAATAGGACATGCACCAGGGCATTCCTTAGCAATATGTCCCGATCTTCTGCAATTATAACACAGTTTCAATCCTCTCTTTATTTTAAACGATCCACAACCTTTCCTATACTGTGCCCTAGGATCACAGTTGTGGACCTACAATCTGTAAAAATTCTTTCTAGGTTCCCGCATCCACTTGTTAGTCCAATAATACTTTCTATGCATACAAATAACATATATTTCTCTATCATATTTATTCAGGTCAACTCTTTCTTCTAATTGTTCCCTATTTTTCAGACTAGGACAAGATATATCAAACATACCTAGATTCATACTTTCGAAGAAAATATTTCCACTTATATTATCTTTACTAGAGCACAAAGATTTAAGATCTTACCTCTTTTCTTCAGATTAGGATTCTCTCTTAGCACAGAGCTTCATGAATCAAGTAGAATAATGTGCACCATAGCAACATATCTACACATAGAGCTTTCCCTTTTCTTCAGTTCTCAACAATCATAGTTTCAGATCCCAACAACAGAACCATTTTTTGGCATAGGGGCAGACCCAGGGTTCAACACTTCAACAACGCACCAACAAAACCCTAACTACCAACCCTTTCGAAAACGCCTGCGAATCAGATGAAGTCTCACCTGAGGTAGAGGTAGGGGGGTGTTACAAGAAAATCCCCCTGCAGACAAGCGGATTTCCTCTTGGATACTATACCCCTATAACCAAGATAGAAAGGTGTTAATGTTGAACACTGACATTCCTTCTAATGAAGCTAAACTAGTATAACAAGAATACGAATAAAAGAGTATAAATACATTTAATAACGTTTTTCCTTGCTCGATCCATGTTGATCTTGATCTCCAAACTCTTTACAAGGTCCTACAATCTAATGAGCAACAACGACAAAAAATACCTCATATTCTACACAAAGAGCAAGTTCATGAAACATACACAAAATTGAAGGAAACATGCCAAGCACACCCCCCCCCCCTCGCCCACACACACACACACACATTAATGAAAACGAAGAAAATTTCTTACAACTGTAGATGCAGATGTAGTAGCCTCACCAAGATCTCTTTGTCCAGACCCTTGCTCAAAAGTTCCACGGTCAAAATGACTAAACTTTCACTGATACTTCTCCCTTATGAGATCATAAGTTTTATGCTTTCCATGTCTCCCTTTTACCATGAGGAGGCCTCCTTATATAGGTTTTAAGAGGCCTAACCACCTTAGATATTTTTTGGATAGGTTGAGGATCTTTCTCCATCAATTGTGGATCCTCCCTAAGATCTAGCCTTGACCTCAAATTTGAATCCAACTAACTCCAGAGATGAGGGGGATTTCTCCTTGATTTTCCTCAACAGTCAAATATTCCCTCAAATAGGCCAGTGCTCCCTAAAAAGGGTGCACAGAGTGTTGAAACGATCCCCCAAACAAATTCAAGGAGCACTAGCACTCCCTGACAGTGGGCAGGGGAGCACTGCCTTTCAAAACTGAATTTTAAGTGGTTTTTTCCATGGAAAAATCTTTGTACTCTTCATTAGATGATTTCTCCTTCTTTAACGACTCTCTGAGGGTGTCTTTCAAGTGTTCTTGTGATTTCATTCAAGACATGACATAGGTAATATAACTGTATGATGTTTGTGAAACTTACGACACTTGCAACACTTATGGTCAAAATGTGACACTTGCGACACTTATAATGGAAAAAATAGGTCATCACTAAAATGAGTAATTTTGATGTGTAATAGATTGCCCCCCAAAGTGAGAAGTTAGAAGACAGAAACTTATGACTGAATTACTTTGTATACTTTTTCGAGCAAGGGTATAGACTCAGAGAACATGGTAGAAGATGGACACAACCATCAAACAAATATTATGACATGTTTCAAACCCAAGGCAGGCATACCTATGCTTGAGTGATAAATATTTTCAAGGTATGGTCACCATAAGATACACTGCAGATCCATAATTATATTAACAAAGAGTATAACCAACAAACATACAATGCAGATCTATACTTCCATGTCATGAGATGATCGTAGACACAAAAAATACACAGTGGATATACGAGATGACGAGACATAGCCATGGACCAATACAAAGTGGATCTATGTGACAATATATGTGTCAATATTCAAGAGAAACTCCATCGCAACTTGGGAAAAGTACATACTAGAGTAATCACTCAACCCAAGGTATTCTTACCGATCCCGATGTGGTACGAGTCTAACCATGTGAATAGATTTCTTGATGTCAAACATGGTAGAAACTAATTGATTATCGGTCAATGATGTAAACCTTAACAAGTGCGAGGGAAATCACCATTGATGTCAATGATTCCCAAGGTACCCTAGTACATTCCAGTGAATGTGAATAAATGAGATAAGGTCAAACATTTGTAGAATCATCCGATCAGAGGTCAATGATGTAAACCCACTGTCGGAAGTGAGGAGGCATGTAGGTCCCAAGGTACTAATTGGTTTCTAAGTCTAGCTCCTGGATAATGTGTTGGAGTCGATAGGAACAAACTTGTCGAAGGAGGGCCTTGATTTATCCCCCATCAATGACATGAAACTTGACATAGAGATGTAAATTGGTAGTTCAAATGAATATGTACTGACATGGGTGTTTGAAAGAGAATATTTGTGATGGTTGACTCTTGAGGTAGATACTTCCCTTGAACACTGAGGCATGACAAGAAAAACTTGACATGGACCAAAACTTGATGATACAATGGACACTGTGACTTTTTTTGGGTGACCCAAAGGAGTAAAGAAACTCAGAGGATTGGTTCAGTGCAAAGGTTCAATGGATTAAAATGTATGCAAAGATAAAGTGTCATTTTCAAGGGCAACTGTAAGAGTTACTGGTAATGTTCTCAAAAATTGCTTGGCTTGATTCTTTCATTTTTTTCCCCCATACAGATAGACAAACACCTCTTTTTAATTTAACGAGCTCAAGGAGGGTAACACATGATTGATATAACTCACCTTCGGTAAGTCCCTCTTCCTTTTTTTAATGAACTGGAAGAAGTAAGGGTTCGGTCCCATATGATCCCTTCAATGTATGATTGTTTAATGAGTCCAGAGAAGGTAAACTCAGTCATTTTTCATGTTTAGAGATTCTGAAAAGAACTTAAAGACGACTCCAATGTTTTCCTTTTTCGTAATGTTAGTCTTGCGAGGTCAAAAAAGAGATAAATTATCACTTGAAAGACGTCCTTTCAAACCTTTTAACGAGTGGGAAAGGAAGCAAGATCACTCGAAAATCTTTTCATGTTTAGAGAGTCTAAAAAGAGCTTAAAGATGACTCCAGGGGGGTTCCTTTTTTATGTATCCATGCGAGCCTGAAAGAGAGATAAAACGTTGCTCGGTGTGTTCTCGTGTTTTTTCGAGCATGAGAATGAACGAAGATCATGCTTGTTAATGAGACAAGATGAAAAGCGAAAAAAACTACTTCGAAACCTGTCAATAATGATAAGAATGCACATCGGGGTATTAATAATAATTTTCAAAACCCCAAAAAGAAATATGGTTTTAGAAAAAATGAACTTTTAATTAGTAATATAGGATAAAAATGTCATTTACCAATTCATTTGTTCTAAGACTTGTAGTAGTGGATAAATTGAGCTTTGGAGGGTGATTCTTGGACTCATCGGTGTTGGAGCTATGGTCATCCATTTCCGTCCCTGTCTGGATCAGGTTGGTCCTCTGCTTCTTCCAAACATTTTGCACAGTTCACATTTCATTTTAGGTAGTTATTTGGTTTCAAAAATGATTCCCTGGGAGGTTCTAAGCGCTGAAAAGGCTCGACGCTCCCCTAAAAGGCTAGGGGGAGCACTACCTAATTTTTCAATGCTCCCTTAATCCTAGTAGGGGAGCGCTAGCCCTCTATTCAAGGACTTAGGGGATTGCTACCAAAAATGCACAAAAATACTCAAAAACCTCGGTGCTCTTGTAACAAGGTAAGAGGATCCCTAGCCTATCAAAATAGCACTCTAGTGACCTTGTTAAGGGACTGCTAGCACCCTAGTGAGCTTGTTGGGGGGACGCTAGCCTGATAAACAAAAGGAAAAGATTTTTAAAAGCTTAAATTACCCAAAAATGTTATTGTGGCATGACTAATGAATCTTCGCCAATTTCTGTTGTAGGAAAATTCCCCTATGGATAGGTGAATTCCCTCTTGGTTCCTAGACATCTAATACCAAGACAGAAAGGTGATAACTTTGATCACTAACATCCCTTTAAATCTATCTAAGATAATCTATAGAAAAGAGTAAGAATATGTACCTTTTTATGATGTTTGTCCTTGCCCAGTCCAAGTTGAGCCTTGATCCCCAAGCCATTCAACAAGTCCTTCAATCCAATAAACCACGAAGACAAAGCATACTTCCTATTCTACCATGATTAGTTTAAATCTAAATTTATATAAAGAGACAAGTCCATGCCAATGTACACAAACTTGAAGGAAACGGGCCAAGCACATATATATTTATGAGAACTCAAAAGAGATACTTACAAACCATTGATGAAGTTGCAACAACCTCTCCAAGTCCTCCTTGTCCAACCCTTGCGAAAAGCTTCCAATACCATAAGTTTGATACCTCCAACTTTCTTCCTTCCTTATGAGATCATAAGTTTGGTATCTCTAAAATTATCCATGCCTTCCTCCTCCATGGAAATCCCTCATTATATAGGATTTGGAGGCTTAACCACGATGTAGAGGATCTCTCATCAGATCTACTAAAAAAGGGATCTCTAATATATTTAGGGAGAAAATATTTCTTAAGGATTTTAAGGAGGAAATATTTCAACCATCCATGATATCCTCCACCTTCCCTAAAAAATAGGGAACCAAATGTGAGGTGGATTCTCACACTTAATTACTTTCTTTTTCATGAATATTAATAATAATTCATGTGCACTTGATTCTCATAGTTAAATAATCTATTTTTTCATGAATATTAATAAAATTCATGTGCACTTGGTATTTTGTCCTTCATGTAATATATCCCTCCTCCACATTGACTAGGGATTGTGACATAGGTTATTCCATGGTGTCAAGGTGTATGAGACACTTATATGAAACTTTACGACACTTAGGGTGATACCTAGGTGTGCAAATTTCATGTGTAATATAATTCCCCCTAAAGTTTGAGGTCAGAAGAGAATGATGTCCGAAACACTTTACAAATATTTAATGAAAGGGTGTGGAGTTGGAGAACCTAGAAGAAGCTGCAAAAAATCATCAAACAATATTAATATATGTTCCATTTTCTAGGTAGGCATACCTATGCTCGAAATACGAGATGACTCAAATCATGGTCGTCGACCAATACACTGCGAATCCATGAAAAAATATTGACTAAGGATATGGCCACCAAACATATAATGTGGATCCATACCTCCATGACATGAACTGATCGTAGCCACAAAAAATACAAAGTGGAGTTATGAGATGATAAAACATAGCCATGGACCAATACAATGTGGATCTATGTAACAGTCTATATAAACATGCTCAAATGATCGTCTTCGTAGCCTGGGAAAAGCTGTTAACAAAGTGAAATCTCAACCCAAGGTCTTCGTCCCAATCCCGATGTTGTATGAATCTAGCCATGTGAATAGATGTTTTTATGTCGAACATGGTAGAAACCACTTTATTACCAGTCATTGAGGTAAACCGTTAACAAGTGTGAGGTAAATCACCGGTGATGTCAATGACTCCCAAGGTATCCTAGTACAATCCAACGAATATGAATAGATGAGTTGAAGTTGAACATTCATGGAATCATTCTATCAGAGGTCAATGATGTAAACCTACTCTCGGAGGTAAGGAGGCCTGCCATTGAGGCATGCAGGTCCCAAGGTATGGACTGGTTTATAATTCTAATTCTCGGATGATGTGTTGAAGTTGACGGGAAAAGACTCATCGAAGGAGGGCCTTGACATATCCCCCATCATCGACATGAAACTGATATAGGAAAGTGATGTAATATTGTGAATCAAATGTGTATGTACTGACATAAGAAATGGAAACTGGTAATATTGTAGATGGATGATTTGAAGTGAAACTTCCCTTGAACATGATGAGGCATAAAAATTGACTTGGAAGCATTGACTCAATGAGTACCAAAATGTAATGTGACGACAATAAGAGCACTCTTCGACTAGATGAAAAAGTATGGCAACACATGGAATTGGTATAACTCAAAGACATGCAGATTACCCAACTATAAGACAATAGGCAAATAGGTGCCATGTTCAAGGGTGAAAAAAGTTGCCATAAAGGATTCTCAAAAACTTGACCCACTTCCTTCAATTTTTCCCCCACCCAGATATATGAGTACATCTTTTTAATTTAACACATTCTCAATATAACTCACCTTTGGTAAGTTCCTCTTCCTTTGTTTAACAAACTGGAAGAAGTAAGGGTCCATCCCCATATCGGCCCTTCAATGTGTAGTTTAGCAAGTCCAAAGAAGGAAAACTCGGTGGCTTTTCATGTTTAGAGACCTTGAAAAGAACTTAAAGGCGACTCCAGGGTTGTCCTTTTTCATAATTTTAGTCTCGCGAGGATGAAAAATAGACAAACTACCACTCAAAAGATGCCCTTTCAAACCTTTTAACGAGTGTGAAAGGAAGCAAGATCACTCGAAAATGTTTTCATGTTTAGAGAGTCTGAAAAGAGCTTAAAGGAGACTCCAGGGGGTTCCTTTTTCATATAACCTTTACGAGTCTAAAAAAGTGATAAAAGTCTACTCGATTACATTCTCATGTATTTTTTAGCATGAGAAAGAACAAAAACTAAGCTTGATATTGGTTTCATTTTTATACAAGCTTGAAACAAAATTAAAGTTATGCTTGTAAATTCCCAATGTAATATCCAAAGATAGGGATATGGGATACCCGTGGATGTTTGGTACTCTTCCCCTAGCTTGAAAAGCTAGTGGTTTAACTCCAGAATGATAATCAAAGGCTGGAGACATGCCCCCTCAATCTTCAATTCATTAATTGACTTTGAGGTTGTCACCAATTTTTGTACCAGATGGAGAAAATTGATAAGGGTTGATGAAATGAAGGTTCAAATGTGAGACCTAAAGAAAGACTCGACTCAACATCTATGAGATCTAGCTAAAGACTCGACCTGATATCTATGATTTCTAGAGAAAGACTCTACTTGACGGGAGAGGTGACTATTTCATTTTTTAACAAGCTTGTCACAGGAAAAGAACTATGCTCAAGGCTTCGGGTTCAATCCCTAGATTTATATTTCATTTTTTAACGAGCTTTCCACAAAGAATAAAACTATGCTCATGGATTTTCCTTGATCATGGATTCCAATATGACAATGCTCCCAGAAGGAATACATGTCAAGGGACAAACATCAATCATGGTTTCCAAGAGATCTTTGCTAGATGGAAGAAAAACACTCTGGAAGGGATACATGTCGATGACCTCGATAAGGGTAGGGAGATCTGGCTCTAATAGCCCTATCAAAGATATCACCATGTCAACTACTGAATATAAATAATAAGAGGCTGAGCTTACAAGGAGAGGCTCATCTTTATCGGTAGCTGAAGGCATGGGAGATAAACACACATAATTGACCTATGGTGGGGGAGATAGTGCCTGCATATAAGAACCATTTAGGGAGGTAATTGGGTTGGTAATCAAGTCTGGACCAACACATGAAAGTTGACCAATAGTCACCATTCTTCCATCATGCAAAAAAGATATCACATGAAAAAGAGTGGACACAATATCTTTCATCATATAGACATAATCTCACCCAAGGAGTAAATTGAAATCCAAGGGGTCTTGGACTACCATGAAATCAACAAGGACAGTTTTCCTTCCCAAGGTTATGGTAAACTAAGGAAGGATCCCTAAAGGGTGACTGGTTCTTTTGTTAAAATCTGACAGATTATGTGTAACTTGTACAAGCTAAGGATAACCGAAATCTTGCCAGGCAATAGAGGATAAAATACTAATGGACACACCTTCATCTATCAGTGTCTGAGGAATGACCCGACCACAAATTTGCACTGTAATATTGAAAGGAATATGAGAGGGAAGATGAGGTCCATTTAGCGCACCCGAATCAAAAAGGTTTCATGGGAGAAGGAGGAATTCCCCCCAGCATGGTAGATTCTGTATCAATGAGAAAAACATGGTCAGTATCGGGTTTACTCTCTAGAAGAAGAGTAGTATTGACCGATGATGGGATCATATTGACTACTTGGGTTTTATTCTCCAAGGGGATAATAGGTTCGACATATGAAAACAGATCGACCGCTTGAGGTTCACTCTGTAGATGAAGAGTGGGATCGACCGATGATGTAACCAGAGTGACCAATTTGGCACTCTTCAGAGGAGGAGTGGGATTGATCAATGATGTAATCAAAGAAACCACTTTGAGGAGTGGGATCGACCGATGGTGGAAATGGATCGACCACTTGGGTTTGTGGTTCAATAGAGGATGAAACTAGATTGACCACCTAATCAACCAGACTAACTGGGGATGGAATCTGATGGATCATTCCAACAACTAATGATGGGTTGGGGGAAATTTATGATAACCAGTTAGAAGTTTAATATTTTCCAAAAGAGAAGAAGCCTCATTCATACAAGGACAAAGGTGAGAGTAATGATCACCTTCGCATAACATACAAGGAAATTTGATAGTTGTCTTCTTCTTACCGACCTTAAAATCACTAGTTGATGGGGTATCACCAACATGTCCAACAGGGGCCAATGATGTGTAATACCACATTTCTAAGACCTTGGGAAGACCAGGGCATTCCCTCAAAAGGTGTTCACCCTTACAAATACTGCAAGAGAATTTGGGTTTTGGATTCTTCATTGTAGTTGTTCGACCTCATCAATGCTCCGAGTACAATTAGTAGTAGCTGTTTGCTTGGATCCAACATCTGATGTATTTGGAGGCTTGGTCCCTTTCTAGTTCTTCTTCTTCTTATCTTTTCATTTCTTCTTCTTCTTATCAGCCTGGCTACTCGCTTTAGAGATTTCACTAGGTGAAGAAGGAGAAAGAAAAGGAGACCTAGTGGGTGAAGAAGGAGAAAGGTCGACATGAGGTTGATGTGTGGGTGGTGTGATTACATCTGAAGAACTTGTTTCATTCAAGATTACCAGAGTGGAAAACAACCATACCAGTAACCCAATTGTGAGAACTGGAAGGCTAAAAGTAGTGAGGTAAAGAGGACCAATGTTTCCATAAGAAGAAAAAATAAAAGGTTCCCCCAGAGCATGGGTTTCTCCATTGCTAGTTCTAGAAACTGACACCATTAAAAAAAGATCCAACCTATAGTCTTCTAGGGAAAATAAAAAACACACGCTAAAAATCTAGGAAGCAAGCAAACAAAAAAAACCTTCTCACAATGAACGCAATAGTTGGTGATGAAATCCAATGTCACAGGAGCAATGTAGGAATGGTCTGAGATAAAGCGGGTGGAAATGTTACATTGACGACCTGCTTAACAGACTTACACCCTGGTGCAATCTCCCACACATAATCGTGGGTATACCCTCCAAGGAGCCCGAGTGAGTTTGGCCAATGTCGATTCCAGGTACTGTGAAGACTTTCCCCTCCACAGTCACCTCATGTAAAGAACCTAAAGAGATAGGATACTAAGGTTACCAACTAAAACAATGATGTCTGGGGAAACAAACAACAGTCCACTCCACACATAAAGGCAGGGTATCTATCCCAAAATTAACTCAAGAGGCTCCCACACATAATCGTGGGTATTTCTATAGCGGGAAAACCCCTCTACGGACTACACCAGGGTTCTAAAATGTAGGCATAGCTAACTATCTAAAGTCTCCTACTTTTTATCAACTATCCCAACATTACCCTCCAATCATACATAAAATACAAGGTATAGGGATCCGGTAGGAATACCTTAAACTCCATGTCTGATGTCGATCCCTTTGCACTTAGTTGTTTCCTGACTGCAAGTCTCCTCCCAAGGCTGACCTGCATTCACCAAAAGAAAAACAAGAAAATACAAGCATGCATTCTACATATGGATTAGTGGGTTAGACATCATAAAAAAGAAATGTAAACAAATCATATAAGTTTAAGACGACATTTGACGGGATGGAAAAAGTACTTCTTTATATTAATCTCACAAAATTCACTTACAATATGAGACCGACACTGCTCCTCTTCACAATGCACCAACCACTTCCACGTCTCCTTCTCCTCTTCAATTCTCTCTAGGGGAATGGGAAGGGATTGCAATGGAGAAAAAGGGAATTATGGCTCAAACTCATAGTGTGGTTGTCGAATATCGGGGCAAAGGGGGAATACGAAAATGGGCAGAATTTATATGCTCTCGTGCTTCCCTTTGACATGGGACCCCAACCCCTTCTTTTATAGGCCAGGAGAGATAGTAACAGTTGGGGTGACTAGCTATGGGCAATCAAATGGTTAAGTAATGGCCCAGAAATTAGTATCCTTCGCAATTTTGATTTTTCACGATATTTAGTGAGTGTATGCAGGTTGTAGTGGGTCAGCAGGCATGTGTATGCAAGCAGTAGTGGTGCAAGGCGCGTACATCCTCAAAACAATGATTTTTAGAAGATCTTGTTTAGTGATGGCTTGGAAAAGATAGAAAGCTATATGGCTTGATGCGAGGTATGCATGCCTGGTGCAATTTAGGTTTATAATAGATGCCCCCTAATGTGTGATGTTAGAAGAGCATCTGATGGCCAAAATACATTACAAATCTTCACCAATGTATGGAGCGAGTGAGCCCAGGGACCAGAGTTCAGGAGGTACCATATGAAAAAATAAAAATTTGTCTCACTGAGGCGGGCATACCCATGCTCAGGATGATATAAAAGCATGGTTACCAATCAAATACACTACAGATCCATGTCATATAACTATATAAAGTGTACCTATGAGCAGTACACAATGGATCTACATCTCAAAATAAAAAAATATACATGTATGGTATCCATCTTCAAAAAGACAATGAGCCTGATGGCTAGAGATGAGGTATTTAGAGCTCGAGCAACAACTACAAAATCTTCAAAACTCAAGTAGGAGTGTAATATTAGTGTATAAATTCACTACCCAAAGGTCTTCGATGGCTCGTCGGAAATAGACAAGAGGATGTTGGTGATCAGTGCAGAGAACTTTATTGATTTTGAATAAGGACTTGATTGGTCTTTCGAGGTGGCTAGGCATGAGGACAAGAGACAAACTGCAGAAGGGTTGACTCAAGTTTAGTAATACTTCCCTTGGATGAAAGCATGAAAAAAGATGAGACTCAGGCAGCATGGCATTGACATAAGTTCACGATGCAGGAGGCAATGCGAACTCTCCATATGTTTGGAAGCGTAACCAAATGGAGGAGGACACAGTGCTATGTAGCGAGAACAACTTCCTAAGGTCATATTGAATCCTAGGGATTGAAGAACAAATGAAAGGATATACTTTGTCCAAGGGTGACTCATTGTGATTTCAACAAAAAGAAAATACTTTTCCCTTCCTCCTTTTGGGGTATATTTGTTTTTTTTTTTTATCTTTTTCAATAATTTTGGGAAGCTTGAAAAAGAATAAAGAATACTACGTTACAAAGGAGGATCGAGTGTCGCAGACATAATAGTTCCAAGTGCAACAAACACATTGATTCTCGGAGAAAGGGGACATATGCAGAAAAGGACACTCGGGAAAAATCCTCCATGGGTCAAGGTGTCAAGACGCAGAGGCAAAGTTCTACAAGGCTTGCGTATAAGGAATGCTTCAGATGGTTTAGTTGAGAGAATCATGGAGTCAGCATTAGGCCAAAGACGCAGGAATGCAAATGCAATTAATAGGACACAATTGTTGGGTATATGTGTTATATTCTTTGCATGTGTGTGTGTGTGTGCGTCAGACACGACAACTATTTCTTTGCTATTTTTAGCGGATTTGTAAATTAATCTCGGATTAAGGGATTAGGGTTTTGGAATCTACGGAATACCTAAAAACATTGTATATATTGTATGGTGAATGGTGAAATTTGATATAATGAATATAAGAAAGGTTTTCCCGGTTGAGGGTTTCTGGTATAAAATCTTTGTGTACTCTGTGTATGAGCCATTGATTAATTTTTATCTTTCTTAAGAATCTATATGCATTGCTTTACTTCGCAGGTTTAAAACTTGCAACAATGATAATGTCTTTCGATGTAATTTTAATTATCCTAGAGAAGGTAAGCTCAATGGTTTCTCATTTTTAGAGAGTATGAAAAAAGTGTAAAAGGAGACTCTACTAGGGTACCTTTTTCGAAGTTAGTCTAGTTGTCTCGAAAAAGGGGTAAACTAGCACCGAATAGATGTCTATTCAAAATCATTTTAACAAGTGTGACAAAGACAATATCACTCGACAATCTTTTCATATTTAAGGAGTCTGAAAAGAGCTTAACTATGGACTCTGTAAGGGGTGTTCTTCTTGACCAATTTAATGAGTGTGAAGAGACAAGGTCACTCGACAATGTTTTCAATTTTAGGGAGTCTGAAAATAGCTTAACTATGGACTCTATGGGGGTTTATTTTTTGTAAATTTAGTCCCTTAGTACCGAAAAAGGGTTAAACTTATACATGAGAATACTCTTCTAGAGAACCAATGCTCCTAGAGTATACCTTTGTTCATACTTTTGACCATCTGGACTGAAAAAGGGGTAAACTACCACCAGACAGATTTGCCTTCAAATTTCAGTTTAGCGAGCGTGAAGGGAAAAAAGATCACTTGACAATATTTTCATGTTTAGAGGGTATTAAAAGGGCTTAAAAGAAGACCCATTGTGTTTTGGGAGTCCTGAGGGTGAGGTCAAGAGTGATAATGAATCATGCAAATGAGGCTCAAACTTGTAATCAGGAAAAACTACTAAGGACTCCTGAGCCTATAGTCATTAGTGATGGCATGGACACCAAAATGCAACCAAGATCTACTTAGGGAATCCATGTGAAGGTAGGATCTACCACTAAATTACGACACTTCTAGAGCAGGAGTGAGGGTTCTGTGTCGCAATTCGGTGGGATCGATCCTATGGAAAAGAAAAAAAGACAACGAGGTGCAACAAGTGGAGGTGGAATCCTATCTTATATGCACAAAGTCAAAAAAATGACTTTTTACCAAAAGACCTTTAAAACTGACCCAACTCTCGAAAATTTCCTAAATACCCAAACTAAAACTTATCGTAACTGTAATGCCCCATATTTTGACCTTAGGTAGTTAGAACATTGTTGTTTACTAATCTTAATAATTCAAAGTTTACCATTTGTTTGGAGTCAGTTAGACTTTGTTAGACATTGAGATGTGTACCTCCAGACCTATTTGTATGTTACATGATATGTGCTCATGACAAAGATAGTTGTTTGATTATTTAAACATGAAAATTAAAATGGGTAAGTTCATTACATTTATACCAATTCAAGTTATGTTGTGAATGAATAATAGATGCAATGCATGATGTAAATAGGAATACTTTTCTTAATGGAGCGTCAATGCAAATATGGATTCTTATATAAATTTGTGGTGTATCTGCATCAATATGTGTTATTGGTGAAATAATCTACAGGATGATGAGCTATGTGATAGCCAAATTACTATAATATTGAGGTAACTTGGATGTCATAGACATCAAGAAGATATTGTATGCTATAAGTTGTACTTACTATTTAATTTATGATTCAAAATATTACTATGATCTATGGTAAGTGTGGTTTTGACAGGATGCACAACTTACCCAGAGTGGATGTTTAATGACGTGACTCTAAGAATAGTAGTTGCACATTATGTCTTGATGTGGGGTGTTGACCCTAGTTCTATGAGGACAGGTGGAGGTATTTCCCACCGTTTATCCTCCAAAACCTAGAGTCGTGGGAGGGTTGTGTGAAGTCACGCTCCCATAGACATGTGATGAAAAATGCTAGTTGTGTTAACCCTATTTCTATGAGGAGGGGTGGAAGTATTTCCCACCGTTTATCCTCCAAAAACTAGAGTTGTGGGAGGGCCGTGTGAAGTCACGCTCCCCTAGACGTGTGATGATGACTGCTAGTTACCTATTGGGGAAGCTTGGTCGAGATGTATGAGACTTTATCTTACGGGTTTTATCTGGAATTAGGTCAATATAGTTGACGCTCCAGCTTAGTCCAACAGAGGAAAGGATAGGATGGAAGATGGAAGTATGTTAGGAAGGAAGGATGCTTCGATGTAAGTTGAGAATACTGATTGGGGATTAGGTATGCCACTATTGTTTACTCACTTGGTTCCTACCATGTTTAAAACCCTCTTTGATTTCCTAATGATATTTTAAGTGTGACAATGAGTTATTGATGAATTGGTGTAATTTAGTTCATTAAGATTATTAAATGATGCATTACTTGA
>ML819166.1:75039-90013 GCA_009831015.1 Picea engelmannii
GGGTTTTCTTCCCCTAGAGGGTTTCCCAGGATAAATGCTGTGTACTTGTGGATGTGTATTTCTTAGTGATCTTGTGGTTATTATGCTCTTATCTTTATGAAATGCAAAGAACTATAATATCAGCATAAAACATTAACAGATTTGAAGTTAACTCAGACATCATTTTGTTATGAAAGTGACTTCCATGGTAAGTGACAATCTCTCTTAGGACGCTGAACCTTGCTATTATCTTGTTAAACAAAAAGAGAGTTGTTGTCTTGCCATTATCTTTAAATGTTAGCATAGCTTCGACCCACTTCGTGAAGTAGTCTACTGCTACGATGATATAATAGTGTCTCCTTGCAGAAGGAGGGTTGCATGTAGTGTAATCAATCCCCCACTTGGTGAAGGGACCAACTGTGATGACGGAAAAGATGGGAGCGGGGTGTGCCCTCATATTCCTAGAGAAGATCTAACACAGGTGGCACTTCTTGGTCGATTCAACACAATCTTTGATTAATTTTGGCCAAAAGTAACTGGCTCATAGAATCTTTTGGGTTGTTTCCAACACAAACAAATGACCGCCACATGCTCTAGTGTGGAAATCATTCAGCACGATTTCTACTTCTTCATGGGTGAGACACCAATGAAGGATGCAATCTACACCTCGATGATATAGAGTGTCCTTGTGTATGAGATAGCTTTTGGCCTGATGGCGTATACGACGATGCTCATCATGAGAAGCAGAGGTGGGGAACTTTAAACTCTGGAGATAGCCTAGTATATCTCCATACCAAGGGTCCGAAGACACGATCAAAAACATGTCTCCTTTGATAGGTGACTCCTCAGGTATAACATCTCCTGATTTGACTAAAAGTTCCGATATGAGTTCCGCAAAGACCAACAACTTTGTGGATTTCACTGAGACAAAATCCAAGTCAAATTACTTGAGGATAAATATCCATATACTGATATTCATACCAATCACACGTCATGTCAACATGTATTGAAACAGATTCACAACGACAATGACGATGGTCTTGCAAAACAACATGTAATGATGGAACCGCTAGATATCATGAACTGCTGCCAACACAATTTTTTCAATGTGGGACTAATTGAGTTCTAACCCAACTAGGCCTCGATTTAGGTAATAAATCACACATTCTGAGAGAAAATCATCCTCCTGAATCAAGAACATACCGATGGTTGACTCCGCAGTGGCCAGGTACAATAAGAAATCTTTATTATAATTGGGTGGCCACAACAGAGGGGTAGAAGTGAGGGTGCATTTCAATGCTTCGAAAGAGTGCTGAGCAGATTTGTCCCAATGAAAAGTAACATCCTTCTTTAGTAAACTCATAAAACCCTTTGTGATCTCGGCATAGTTCGCAATGAAACGTCATAAAAAAATCACTTTTCCCTGTAGACTCTGAAGCTGAGGGACTGTGCATGGGGGAGGCAATTGAACTATCTCCTCAACCTTTAGAGGATCGACCATGATCCTTGTTATTGAAACTATGAAACCTAAAAGATGACCCAATGTTATGCAAAAGCTACATTTGTTTGGATTCAAGCGGATCCAGTAGTATTGACATCGCTCAAAGATAAGTTGGAGGTGTGCGGGATGATCATCTCTCTTGCGAGATCGTGATAATAAATCATCGAGATAAGCCTTGACTATGTGTATGAGATCGTGGAAATAAAAAAACATGGCCTGCTGAAACATAGCTCTGGCATTTTTCAGACCAAAAGGCATCTTCTGATAAGCAAATGTACCCCACAGATATATGAAAGTGGTTTTGTGTTGGTCTTCAGGAAGGGATGATTTTAAGGATGGAAATTTGTTTTAAAATGTAGAAACCTTGGCGAATCTTACTAATCCTTCATATGCCAACTATAAGTGTTTGGAAATATTTTTGTAAAAATATTCAAATTTATAAGGATTTTATATAGTTTTTGTAAAATTTTGGCTATTTTTAAGGTAAAATAATTTTATTCTATAGAATTTGGGCGAATCATTTTTAAAATAGAGAATCTCATTTTTGGAAAAACCATGGAAAATTAGCCCATGAGAAAAATTTAGCCCCTAAAATCATCCATGTCTTCAGGCTTGATATGTATCTGATTGTAGCCCAAAAAACCATCCATGAAAGAAAAGTCTTCGCAACCTGTGCATTCATCGACTATCTAGTCAATAAATGGTGTGGGGAAATTATCCTTTGGACAGGCCTTGTTCAAATAATGAAAATCTGTACATATGTGAATCAAACCCTATTTTTTGTTGACTAGAACGAGATTTGACACCCATTGAGTCAATTGGACGGGGTAGATGAAACCAACTTGGAGTAGTTTCTCTACTTCAACCTTAATAGTTGTTTCTTTCCTAGGATTGACTGGACGAAGCTTTTTCCAAACTGGCTTAGCATCAAGATATGCCGTGATTTCATGTTTGACGATTCTTGGATGTATGCCTGGCATTTCCTCTTAAGACTGGGAAAACACGTCGCAGGATTCTTTAAATAAATCTGCATAGATTCGAATCTCCTCAGGGGAGAAGTCTGCTCCGATGAAGATATTCTCCACGACACCAGGGATTATGGAGATATCGATAGGTATCATTTGAGAAATGGTTTCCATATTTCCTTCAGCATAAACAACATGCATAGCCAAAGGGTTGATAGGACAAGCCTTATCTCTAGTCATAGTCAGAGTGAATTCACCTTCTTCAATTCTTCTTAACTCTAGGAGGAAGTAAGATCTATGATGAAGATCATCCCAGGGTCTGTGCAGACTAGTCATTGCCTCAATAATCACCTCGTTTGAGGGCAAGACTAAGTCTAGAGAATCAATATTAGTGAGGGAACCTTGAGCCCATGTAGGTTTAAGAACCGGATCCAACTTCTATGTAGGAATCGGATCAGGGTTGGTGGAAGCTTGTTGAACTATAGAGTACACAATTTTTGTCATGGACAAAGGCATGGCCATGCCATGATGCCCTGTCCCTTCCATCATGGCTAATGGGGAAGGAAGAGTCCATGGATCGTTAAAGTAAGTCGTGCGAAACGACGATATTTGAAACATTTAAGCCTTAGGCTAGTCGGGGACAATCGATATACAATGGACATTGTCAGTTGGATATGGGTAATCAAAAGTACCCATCAAAGGTGGGCACAAACCAACCCCTATGTTCACGATGTCGGGTTGAGGGTTGTCAATCATTGGGATCGTGGATACCCCCAATGAAGGGTTAGGACGGGAGAAGGATGACTGATCAATGGACACGATCCGACCCTCATGTGGAAACAAGAAGACCCAGAAAATTGTCACGACCACTGCTTAATAGCATAGGTCCAACTCCTTCCTAACAAGAGATTGTAGTCGAGAGACGCATCGACCACTTCAACTTTGAAACACACAGTTTTTCCTCCTAACTACACGAGGAAAGAGGGGATGATTCCATGTGGTCGGAACGAACGACCATTGAAAGTGGTAAGAAGAGTAGATGACGAAGACAAAATGGGTTGGTCAATGGCCTTCCAACACGCCAAAGCCATCACACATGTTGAGGCACCCTCATCGATGACCGTGTGGAAAATGTTCCAAGTAAAACTTTTTGTGGTGTAAGCCACTACTATCTGAAACACTACGTGGTAAGGAAGATGAGGTTTTAAGTCAGTCATATCAAGCATGATCATTCCCAGATTACAAGTCTCATTAGATCCTAAGGTAGCTAACAAATCCTTTCTCTAAGAAGGGAAACTCTGGAGGACTTCCAAAGAAGGCATTGCACAAGGGGTTTGTGACAAATCCTCCACCACAGAGTAGTTTTGGGTGGCCCTTGCCTTTGGGTTGTGGGAATATTTATTGAATGCTCCTTTTAGGATGTGTGTCATTGTTTCACCCAATGTCTTCTCAATCTAGAGAGGAAGATGTGGGTTTTCAACTTATTTACCCTTCTCAGGGGTGTTTGGCATTCCGTAGTCACGTGTCCTAGTTGTTATGTCAATGCTACCTTTCATCATGTACACATTCATGGATGGAGGATTATTCGAAGAAGAGGGGGTCCATGACCGACCCCTTCCATGATCGAGGAGGATTAATCTAAATTTTTCCCATGTGGAAATGAATTCGTTAACACGACAGGCTGCTTTTGTGCCAATAACTTCTGGGCCTCTGCAAGCCGCGGGCACTAGTGAGTTGGATGGTATTCCTTGCAAATATTACATGGATACTTTGAATTCTTATTTTTAGTGTTTCCCCCACCAACATTATTGGTAGGATTCTTATCCCTCTTACCCTTCTTTCATTGTTTCTTCTTTCCGTCAGGCTGCTGGGTGGCCTTCAGGTTTGTCGATTGCACACTTTTTACATCCAACTTTTGGGTAGGGGGAACAACTGAATGAGTGGTTTGGTTGGTCGTTTTATGTTGTATTGACAATTGTTGCAATTGATTTGATAGATGATCAGTGAGCTTCATCTGTGTTGAACCAACAATACCATCGGCATGCGGTCCAGACCTTTGTTTGGTCTTGTCAAGTATCGACCTTGGTGCATTTGGAGAAACTTCATAAATTAAACCAAACTGAGAGTAAATTAGTTCTAGCTGTTGGGATCTCATTATCGCATCTTCCTCTGAAAACACCCCTGGCATTGCGATGTCTTTAGACAACTAGGGTACCAAAGACTTAAGGAACCACTCAAGCAGGAATGTTGGTGGGACTGACACTTTTATCAGACTCTTCTGACATCTCACAGGTAATTGGAAATGGTTTAATAAAGCCATTGCCATTTCGCCGAAGGAAGAGTATCTTGAGTGATCGAGCTCGATGTACCATTTCGCAGCACTCCTAATGAGAGTGCATTGAAACAAACACAATTGGACGGAGTCGTCTCTCAATGAGTTAGACGAGCGCCATAAATGGAAGGTAGTCACATGATCACCTGGATCTTTGTTAGGCTTGGCCTCAAACTTTGGGATGTTCAAAGGAAACTTGGTTGGCATAGTGTTATCCACATTTTTGGTTATCAAGATGATAATATGATTATGTCATGATGATGGAAGATCAAACTCTTCATTAAGAACATTTTCCAGAAGAAGGTTACACTTATCTTTTTCTCAAAATCACATTTTTGGAAATAGTTCGCAGGCTGCATATATACTCTCCCGCGGGAATCCTTAATTTCCGCATGTTGCATTCAGCTTGATTGCGGACTATCCGCATTGTGTTAATGGTTAGGGTGCGGACATGTTTCTAAAGGAAGAAAATGAATAAGTTCTCGATCCTTCTAGAAGGAATCTTCTAGAAGGATGAGTTGGAGTTCGGATAGTTGGAAAAATACTGACTTTCCAGATATCTTGGGATCATTCCCTATCCAAGTAACTAATCAATCTTCTCCTATATATTGAGGAGATTACTTATGGAAAAAGTTAAGCAAGAAGCAATAAGAAAGCATTAGAACAAGAATAAGAAAGCTAACTAGAGATTGATTGGAGAACTGGTGCAAGACAGCATGGAGGATTGAAGCTACAGCAGCAAGAGATTACAAGTAATCATATGTGGTTGAACTTCTTCATGCATGAGCAAGTGTGTGTGTCAGAGCTAGGAGCCATCGAAAGGAGATCTACGACATCAAGGCTCAGGTTGTATATTTCTCTTTCAGTTAATGAAATACATGAATATGTCCCTTTCCCATAATGATGATGTCATCTTATTACATGATTCCTTGATCACATGTATAGACTAGGTATTGAATATATTAATGCCTTTGTTGTGATTGGTTTGTGTTGTTGTGATTGAACGACACAAGAGCATAGGAGCAGAGAAAGGAACAACAGAGATTAAAGGAGAGCGTTTATAGGGTATGAACGTCATCCATTTCTCTTAGTTCGTTCAATAGCTAGATCTAGGGAAAGAGTAGTATTTTGTTACGGTTTGTTCCAGATCCAGGTGGATATGGGGAGATTGGTCTGTGTCCGCACTCACGAATTTATCCATAAACACATAGGAGGCCAATGTGGATCATGATAGATGGGGTCATTTAATAACCTTGTCAAGTCTAGCAAGTGCAGAGTTGCCAGAAACGATAATTTGGGTTGTTGATTATAACCAGCGAAAAAGGAGCCTAGAGTTTGGCTGGCACCAGGTTGCCGGGAAAAGTTAGGTTGTTGGCCAAGGTTCTAGTAATAACCATGGTCGTGGCCAACATATGTATTTTGTTCTTGTTGATATCTCATCGGATGACTACCATAATAGGACGTAAAGGGTTGGGCTTGCATCACAATCCAAGTATAATGGGAAGGGTTTCCCCCTGTCGATCCGACGGGCATAGGTGTTGAGCCTTGCCCGGGGTTCCATTGACTATGGAAGGGGTTTCCCTTAGTTAGCATCCCTGACGAGGGAACTGATCCCTACCATGTATTCCAAGGTCCTTGTGAGGAAGGAATTCCTAAGTTTTCCCCCTGTGAAGGAATATTACCCTGTATAGGATTTTTTTGTCCATAACTAGGGTTTCCCCTGGCCAAGACGGAAGCTTACGAGAAAGCATTGTTATCAAATATGCTGAACAAAGAGAATAGTGTCGAACCTACCGACATGCTATAAGAAGGAAGTCCTTGAATCCCTGCTCCAAACGAACTGTAGTTTATGTTTGGCCCAACAGAATGTTGGTGAGCACCACTAAGCGAAGGGGACGAAGGAGGTATATGACCCCGTCTGTAAAGGAAAGAATTATAGGGAGCTGAAGTGCCCCCCATAGATCCTTGTAGAGGAGAATTGGAGCTCCCCACCCTGAGACCTAAAGTCTATAGAGTGGATTAGGAAAGTACAGTAATCGTACTAAGTCTAGGCATCCTATATGAGAACGGAGGGCCTGTCGCACTTTGGGTGAAAGGAGTAGTGATCACTTCCATAGATGGAATCGGACCATTGCATGAGGTAGAGGCAGTCAAGACCATAGTGGCCTAGACTGGAGATGGTTGGTTAGGAGGTAGAAAAACCCTTGTAGTGACAGTCCTAGAGGAAATATGAGTATTCTTTGAAGAAGTAGCAACATTTTTTTCCATTGTTTCTTGTGACACTACCTGACGCTCGTAAGGTTGAACCTGTATGATGATGGATGTCGATAGATCAGTGATTAGAGGGTTATATAGACCAAGAGCCTCCTCTCTGAGTTTCGAAATGAATGGCTCCTCTAGAATCAAATGTTCTCCTCTCGGAGATGAGTCGGGCACAATTTTCTGTAACCTGGTCGCCTCAAAAGACCCTTGCTAGTCTAGTTTTTGCCTTAGCGGTGGTGGGGGTGGCTTGAGATGAACCGGCGGCAAGCCCAAAATCCTTTGCGACCAATGGGGCTCCTAATCCTCCACTGTGTGAGAATATCAATGACACACTAGGGATTTCTATAATCATTTTTTAAAAACCATCACACACTAGAAAAAGTTCCTATGAGATAAGACAATAAGATCACTAGCTAGTTGGAAGAATAGTTACAACACCCAACACTAGAGCAACTTACTAGTGTGACTGAAACTCAAATACGGAAGCACCCTTCGGGTATAATATATGAAGAGTGGCACGATGTCTGCCCTAGGTACCATGGTATACCCCCGTAGTCACCTTTGTAAGTCACTAAGATAAAGGCAACTAGGTTGCCAGCACACGAATAGTCATCAGGCGGGTACAGTCAATAGTCGGGTGGACCGCAATGAGAAGGGTATCAAGCCCAAAAACTATCAAGGGTATCGAAATCAAGTGTTCCAGAGGATGAATGAGGACCTCAAATGGATTCGAGACCCATGAAGCTCCGTGTCGAATGCGATCACCAGAATCCCAAGATAAGCCCTCTATATGCGTTGCTCACTACGCTTGGTCTAGATTTGGAGGGGTTATCTCTGCTACCTTTTTCCACATGACATCATGTTTAGACCCTGTGTTAGAGGGGGGTCCCAGATAACTTTCACGGTTACTAGACTTTCAAGCACTCCCTAGAACATACTCTTATGCTTGTTTTTGTAGCCTTGAATAGTTTCCTCTCCAATCCTAAATCAAGGCTCTAGCCTAGACTAAATTGATGGACCCTTCAAACACAAAGTCTAATAACTTTTAATTAAGTGTTAATTTTAGTGGTTTTCTTAAGTCAAAAGGAATGGAAGTGAAACCAATGATGTTCTTTGAGAGATGAAAGAGAAGAGCATAAGATGAAACTGGAAACAAAACTACTTCTTCTTCACAAAAGATTTGCCAATTTAAACTCTTTCACCAAACATTTCGTAACTACTTTTCTCAAATCTTTGAAAAGAAAAACTTAAAACAAGATTTTGATCAAATACAAGATATTTAATGTCATGAGCATTCATGTAAAGAGCTTAAGAAAAAACTAGTTTTCCTTGGTAAATGAAACAACTAACCTAAACTACTTTACCAAACAAAGAAATGAAATATTTTTTTTTATTGTTTTATGCTTCAAAACAAGAAATTTGAAAATTAATTCTTTTCTTTTCTTCTAAAGAAAAAAAGGGGAAAATGATGACAAGATAGGACCAAGAAATGAATTCAGGCCCAAACGAAGATCGTAGGGAGTCACTGACAATATCAAATAGGTAGATCAAAGCAAACTCACAAAATTGTCTAAAAACACTATTAAAGAAAACAAAAGAAATATTTTGATGAAAAGAAAGCTATAATGAAGTCAAACCTAAGCTACAGATTGCTATAAAAGAGACTAGGACTATATCAAGAAAACCCCTGAGAAGTGTGACTCCTAACAGGGAAGAGGATGACTGCCTCTTCTTTAAAAAAAAATTCTCAACAGGCTCTCGACTAACACTTCAACAACGAGCGTATATACGTGGGTTGTCCAAGGGTAGGGTGCATATGCACGTGTGCAGGCCCATTGCAGGTCATGTACACCTCTGTAAATTCTTAATAAAATGAGAACCAACAGTCCATTACAGGAAGGGAGTACAAGTATGGAAGACCAGAATCCCTTAAAGACACAAAATCTTAGAGAAACTCCGAAAACAGTGAATAAACTGATTCAAAGCACCCAAAAATAAATATCCCCAAAGACCCTAGAGGCATCCCGAGTACGGTCGCCAATTCAACTATAGCAGGAAAACCCCTCTACAGACTACACCAGGGCTCTAAAATGTAGGCAGAGATAACCGTATAAAGTCTCCTACGTTTTATCAACTATCCTAGCATTACCCCACAATCATACATAAAAGAGCAGGTATAAGGATATGATACGCATACATTAAAATCCGCGTCCGATGTCGATCCCTTTGCACTTAGTTGTTTCCTGACTGCAAGTCTCCTCTAAAGGCTAACCTGCATTCACCAAAATACAAACAAAAAACTACAAGCCTGCATTCTACATATGGATTAGTGGGTTAGACATCATAAACAAGAAATATAAGTTTAAGACGTCATTTGGCGAGATGGAAAAAGTACTTCTTTATATTAATCTCACAAAAGTCACTTACAATATGAGACCGACATTGCTCGTCGAGCTCGGTCCTGGGATCCTCTTCACAATGCACTGACTTATTCCATGTCTTCTTCTCGTCTTCAGTTCTCTCTAGGGGAATGGAAAGGGCTTACAATGGACAAAAAGGGAATTCTGGCTCAAACTCACAGTGTGGTTGCAGAATATCGGAGCAAATGGGGAATACAGAAATGGGCAGAGTTTCTATGCTCTTGTGCTTCCCTTTGACATGGGACCACAACCCCTTCTTTTATAAGCTAGAATAAATAGTAACGGTTGGGGTGAATAGATATGGGTAGTCAAACGGTTAAGTAATGGCTCGAAAACCAGTATCCTATGCAATTTTTATTTTTCGCGATATTCTGTGAGTGTACGTGGGTTGTAGTGGGTCAGTAGGCATGTGTACATGGGTAGTAGTGGCACAAGGTGTGTACATATTCAACACAATGATTTTTAGAAGAGCTTGTTCAGTGATGGCTTGGAAAAGATAGCATGTTAGATGACCAAATGCCAAGTATGCATGTCTGGTGCAATTTAGGGTTATAACAGGTATACCCTCAAGTGACCCCCAATAATATGCGCAATATCTACACTAATACCAAAAAATCAGGGTGAGTAACTCTGTCGACCCTAATGTCACCTCATGATTGACCTTTATGTTAGAAGGGATTCCCAGGAAAAAATGTAAATGGATTTCACCACTCCCTAACTCAAGATTCTATATTTGTTGACAACTTTGGAAAGTTATCTTTCACACCTATTCCAAATCCCTACACCCTAAGCTAATGTAGGTGTTGCGTCTATTTTGTCACCTAAATGAGAAAAATAGAGATGCTTACAAGCCAAGTTGGGTTAGCTAGGCAAGACAACAGTGAATGCAAGATTTAGAAACATCAAGCATATGATATAAACAAAATACTAAACTAAGAACGATAAGAAAAACTAAACTAGAGTGCATAAGGACATTAGAACAAGAAATAGACAACATTCATGCCACCAATGGAAAGGATTGTATTAGTGGAAAGAAAACACCAAAGAGAAAGAGAGACTTATGGGCCCCCTCTTCCTCCAAGGGAGGGCTCTTGAACCCCCAAAGATTGAGATCTTCTTACAAGTAACAAACTAGAAGGAAATGGTGAATAAAATCCAAAGCACATTCACTCAAGAGGTGATATGAATGACTAAATGAGATGGTGCTTGTATGCTTTTGACAAGGAAAGAGGATTCTCCAAGAGAATATAGGTAGCATAACAATACAAATGAATTTCTTTAAAATACAGTGCACCCGTGGCCTCCTTTTATAGCAAATCTTTGAGGTATTATTCAACCATCTTTTAGTGTGAACAAGGGGCCCTTTAGGGAACCCTTATGTCTTTGACCAGCCCCCTAGTTAGATTCAACCGAGATTTGGGTGTCAAATCAACTTGGAAGCTGAACCAAAAGTGGTTGGAAGGCCGACCACAATCATAAATGCGTTGTTCTGAGGGGTGCACGATTTTTTGCATCCACAGTCGCACATCGTGCGCATGTGCATTTTTCTTGCGTTTTCGGATGATGCATGTGCACGTGCTCCCTATGTAGTCTTACCACATGCTGATGTTAAGACAATAACTGAAGTTTTGTATTGATTTAGCTCACTGCAGTGCCCTCCATGGTAGTGTGAGAATAAACCGAGGACAATTTTGATGGTGGGAAAACTCTGAAAAAGGTAAGGCCACCTGTGAGAAGTGTCGATAATGTGTAGACATTGATAGTCTATCAGATTTCAAAGGTCTTTGGAATATATAAAAATAATTGCAATAGTCGCAAATTAAGACCATTGCCACATGATAAAGTGTTGAAGTAGAATGTCATGGGGGTCAATGAAAACATAGAGCAATGTTGGTTCTCTCTATGTCATCCGAGACTCCTCATTTTAAAGGTAATGAGAGTCAAGATACTATCACCTTTCTGGAAATTGTGCTGATGTTGACAGAAAAGGGAGACATGACTCCAAGAAGCAAAGGGCTTCATGAAATCAACTGGATGAGATTAGGAACTGATGAGAAACATGGACAAAGTCAAGAAGTAATGAGACTCAAGACTATCCTTGGTTGGGGATATATGTGATGTATGAGTGGAAACAACCGTGAAACTGAATCTAGTTGTCAAGAGGATGACTAGAAGTGGGTTAAATTGTGTCAGAGGCATGACAAAGTAGACAAACACAGAGATCAAAAGGGTGTATGGACTGTAAGATAATCGAGGTTTATGGATAATGTCATTGATGGGAGGAAGTGAAAAATGCCCCAACCAAGGGAGACCAGGGTTTCTTTTCCAGAAAAGGAAGGTTTCTAAAGGAGACAACAGAAAGCTATGTAAATGTGGGAAAGAGGGGTTTGTACAGTTACCAAACGAATAAAAAATAAGTTGGGATAACTATGTAGATACAGAAATGGGTGCCCCAGTGTAAGATGGCTTGGCCTGATAATGGTGCAAGTTTCTTGGAAAACAAGTGGAGGGGTAGGGCCCCATAGGTGGGTTTCTATATTAAGGAAATGTTATGGAGGACAATTTGTAGATGGGAAAGTTGACGGTGGATGAAATGGATGGTTAACGATACTGTGGAGGTGCAGTCAAAATACAACCATGATGAAGTAACCTAGGAGTCCATTGGGCAGGCTAACAAAAATGAGAAGGAGGAGTATGTGGTTGGTTCTCGGTGATGCATAAGACTATCGGGACTCCCATCCCTAAAGGGTGAAAAAAACATGAGTGTCAAAGTGCCAAGGGGGACTATGAATGGGACAACTCATGTGGGGGAGAGTGCTACCAGATGACAATACCAAAGTGCGGCAAAGGTGACATTACTACAGAGCTGGATATAGGGATCCTAGAGGCAAAGATAGGAGGGTGTGACTGGGAGATGCAATTTGAGATTCAGAGGGAATGACTACATGTGAGTGTCGATGATATACCTGAAGTGGTGATGTTTATGTATAATGATCAAGTACCTGCACACATGAAAATTGAATACTCGACATGAACAATATCTGAAGAGAAAGATCATATAATGATTATTCAATAATGTGTGAATATAAGCATGTGTACTTGAGTGTGGTATGAGAAAAAGGCCCCCCGAGGGACAATGATGGATTGTGGCTCAGGGAATGGAATGATGTAGGTGGTGAGATCCTGATCTCATGGTTGCAGATGTATTGAAAAACAGACACCCGACGCTCCCAGAATTATGTCTGAAAGTTCAGCAAAAAGGACTATATATAGCTGTATGGCCCACAATGCCACCTCATTTGTACCTACTGTCTTATTGAGTGGACGAGTGATTTTAGAGGAGATTTGGAGATTCTAGGAGATCGAGGTAGTCGATTTAGGATCAGTGAGTTTCAGGTTAGTGTTCATATCCTCCTACATTTTAGTTAGAATTCATTTTGTGGGCAGGGCCTATACGGAGGGTCGTACAGGGGGATTTTTTGGTTGTGGGACCCCTAGTGCACAGGCGATCGAAATATTCATGAAAAAAACTGTGTGACTATAATTGGGAGATCCACACAGAGAGGCTCCCGAAGGGGAAAAATAGGCATGCATGCAATGCGAGCCCGTTCGAAGCACAACAACGCATGTATGTGCAGTTGTGTTTCTGATAGCGTGCACTTATGCAAGTCTGTATGTATGACAGGGGCGCATGGATGCACCTCTATATGGATATCAATCATGCATGAGTGCGCAAATGTGGGATGAACAGGGGCGCATATGTGCATGCCTGTGGGGAAAAATGTCACACCTTTGAGGAAAAGCAGATGGGTGTATAAATTTGTCTTTTTGTGGAGACTTTAATGTTTTTATGGGTTGTGATGGATGATCATGTATTCTATATGTGGATACAGGTGATCATTTGGATGATCTCAATTCATTGGAGAGAGAGGGATTGGTCACACCTAAGGGAGGTAGTGAGGGATGAGGAGTCGGTGGTCTGGGATACTTTGGTAGCTTTTGGGTTGTTGAAGTTTTTGGAGTGTTCACTAGTGTGGGAAAACGAGTATCTATTGCAGTTCCTAATGTCGATGTGGAGTCTGTATAGACATTGCTTCATTGTGCGGGGTGAGGAGTTGGCCTTCACTGCGGTGGAGGATATATATTTTCTGACTCGACTCCCTTTTCAGGGAACTCCTTTACTGATGCAGCTCGTGTTACGTGGGGATGGGCAGTTGGCTACCTTAGCCCGGAGGTACTGTTCGGGGGAAAACATCTATTGGGTTCCATGATTAACATTGGGGCCATGGATTCCCTTGTACATTGTTATGCAGAAGTGATGGTTGTGAGAATCTATGGGTCTCTCATGACTTAATGCATTAGTGGGGGTCAATTGAGGGTTATGGAGAGGGTGTTGGTGGGTGAATGTTTTTCTGGGGGCTTGATGTTGCATGCCAAGATGGTAGGGAAGATTGATAGGTGTCATGTTGATAACTCAGGGGATTTCACATTTGCATCCATATTGGTGGCGTGGTTCTTGGAGAGGGTGTCGATGTTGTGCGCTAGAGTGATTTTGGATGCACCTGGTGTGTGTGAGTTGTGATTGAGGTGGTGGGTGACTATTTTGGTTCATCATGGTGGTGGGGAGGGGGGCCATTACTTTACGGTTGAGGCTTCATGGGTGTGTCATTAGGTGCCACAGATCATACTTCTCTATCCATATTTTGGGGTTGATTTTTGGGATGATCCGGAGATGGTGCTACCTCTTGGGGAGGTGTTCGACCACAGAGGTATGATGTTAGATTTCATGTTTTGATTTTTGAGATGGTATAGCATTGTATTTTATGTATGGGTGTATGTTGATGCTATCGTGTTTTTGTTGTGTGTGTATATGTGGGACCCCGTGGGCGCGAGGTTGAGTTGGTTAGAGCATTGGCCCAATAGGGGCCCGTGAGACCGTCGTGGGCAAGAGAGACACGACGATGGGATGATGTTGGGTCAAGGCATGCTAATGATGAGAGAGAAGGCAAGAGGCATCTCTTTGATGATATGGGTGCTAGGCCATCACATTCTCCTCCATTGGGGGCCTAGGGAGATTTTGAGTATTTTTGCCACCGATCAGAGGTGGTAATACAGGGAGTGCATGAGGGCATGTGGACACACATCCATGACGAGGGAGTTTTGGAGCAGTGTGTGAGCCTACTGGCAGAGTTGTAGACGTTGATCCACAATGAAATGGTAGTAGGGGAAACGATGATTGGTAGGCTCCCCCTAGGACCCAAGGGTCCCCTAGCTAGTGGGGCACCTCCTCCTGATAGAGGACCAGGTGGTGGTGCTCTAGAGGTGCCATGAGGTCCTCGATATATGCATTTTTTTGTTTATATAGGCTGGTGAGCCCATGTTGTATATGGTGAGGTGGCACCATTTTTGTATCTATAGGGGTGAGGTGGTTCAAATACCTACGGATGGTGTACTTGATGTACTATATATATATATATATATATATATATATATATATTGTAAACACTGATGGCAC
>ML819166.1:90330-108006 GCA_009831015.1 Picea engelmannii
ATTTATGTATGCATACTGGTATCCTGATGTGATAAATGCCAATCTAACACTAGGTTAGCCATATTATCTGCTATTTGATTAAATTGTCTTGGAATATGTGTAAATGTGATGGAATCAAAATGTCGAGATAAAATTCTAACTTGCAGGTATTTGCAGAAGAGGAAAGGATCACGGACATGGTACACATTGTTGAGTTGGAGGACAACTAGTTGGGAATCTAGTAAAACACTAATGTAATGAATATGGTGATGACTGGCCTCAACGAGGAGGCCAATGAAGGTTGTGTACTCTGCTTGGTTATTGGTTGTTGAACCCAAATATATTCCGCTGGAGTGGAGCAGCTCATGTGAGGATGAATAGAGGGCCCAAGTAGCCGAAGCGAGATTCTATGTCCAATGGCTAGTTCCATTAGCGTAAGTGATGTGGTAGGCCAATGGAGGAGGCGTCTGTCAATAACAAAAATGATGGATTAGATGAGAGGCATGGGGGAAGAAAGAAGATTAAAAACTCTACAAAAATTGTACAAAGATAAAAATCCTAGTGTAAAATGGCTACACTCAGGCATAAAATTTCTTTAAGTACAACTCGTTGACAGGTTCTTTGAGAGGGTGGCCTTTGGGAGAGGCCAGAATGTATGCGCCTTTAGCGAGGCAATGTTGGATGATGTAAGGTCCATGCCATAGTGACTCAAATTTTCCATGGCTGAGGGTATCGTGAATGATATCGTAAGCAAGGATGAGGTCACCTTCGTTGAATGAGCGAAGGTTGACATGGAGATCAAAGGTGGCCTTTGACCATTTCTTGGCTGCCTCATTGTTCTGTAATTAAGATCGACAATCTTCATGCAGGGATTCTAAGTTCATCAAACGCTACTCCATTGGAGCAGTGTCGGGTAATATCTCAATAACAGTGTGTAAGGTGGGAATTTCACATTCGATGGGAAGAGTGGCCTCGACCCCATGGACTAGATGAAATGATGTGAAACCAGTGGAAGTTTTAACTATCGTGCGATAAGCCCATAGTGTGAAAAATAACATATGATGCCAATTGGTTTTATGTTTGTTAACCGTGCACTACAACATGGTTTTGAAGACTTTGTTGACTGCTTCTACCTATCTGTTTGATTGAGGGTAGTATGGGGAGGCAAGCTCATGGGAGAACCCTAACCTGGATGATAGTTCAACAAAAATATTATTCTTGAAATGTTTCTCGTGATCAGAGACTAGTTGTAGGGGTACTCCAAAGAAGAAATGATGTGGTTAAAGAAAAACCGTGTTTCAATGTCAGTGGTGTTGTCGAAGGTAGGCATAGCTTCAACCAACTTGGTGAAGTAATTGACTGCAATGACGATGTATTTGTGTCCATTGCTAGATGAAGGGTTGCAAGTCATGAAGTCTATGCCCCATTTGCAAAAGGGCTCGACGGTAATGAATCGGTGTAAAAGAGCGGGTGGTGCTCATGCTTTGTTGGCATAAAGCTGACATTTGTCACATTGCTTCACAGCGTGGATGCAATCGTGAAATAATGATGGCTAAAAGTAGCTTGCTCGAATGATTTTATGGGGAGTAGGCATCCTAGAGAGGTGACCATTGCATGCGCTTCTATGGAAGTCATTCAAGACTCTATCGGTCTCTTCAATGGTAAAACATCAACGAAGTATGGTGTCAAACCCCCGCCGATATAAGGTATCACCGATAAGGAGGTATCAGGGGGCTTGATCCCGAATATGTCGACGATCATTCCTGGAGAGGTGGTTTCCTAACTTCTGTGTTCGAAGGTAGACGAGGAGATCATCGTACCAAGGATCATACAAGGGGATGTAAAAAAGGTATTCGTCTGGGAATTCGGTATTGACAGGGGTACTGGTAGTATCGAAAGGAAATGTCGTAATGAGTTCAACAAGTACGAGGGATTTATTTCTATTGGGTGTGGAAAATTTGAGGTTGTACTACTGAAGGATGATGATCCATCAGGCAAATTTGCCATTAATTTACCGGTGACTGAGCAAGTAGTGCATTGTGCTGGAATCTGAGACGACTTTGGTAGTTTGAAGAAAGATGTAATGGCACAATTTCTAGACTACGAGGAAAACTGCAAGGGCGCGTTTCTCTTCATGATTGTATTTCAAGGGTGGCCCTAAAAGGTTTTTACTAACATAATAAATGACATGCTCCCATTCGTCATCCCCTAATTAGAAAAGAACTCCTGCTACAGAGACGGCTGAAGCCGATAAGTAGAGGATATATTCGCGGTTATAGTTGGGTGGACTAATCAATGGGGCATTGGAGAGGGTCGCTTTGAGATCATAAAAAGAATTTTTGGCATGTTCACCCCATTTGAATGGGATATCATGACGTTAGAGGCAAAGGAAACCATGTGCCCGAGTGGCATAATCGGGCACAAAGCAACGTAAAAGGTTAGATTTGCCTTGTAGGCTCTGCAATTGGCATAAATTTCGTGGTGGGGGAATTTTTGTGATGGCTTGGACCTTGAGGGGGTCGACTGTGATGTCATGTTGGGAGATGATGAACCCAAGGAGGCATCTAGTGGTGACACAAAATAAACACTTGAGGGGATTCAATTGGATATTGAACTAACAACACCTGTGAAATACAATGGGTAAGTCATCCAGGTGTTGAGTGCATTTTTTGGATTGAGCGGTGAGATCGTCCAAGTAGGTGAGAATGATTTGAGCCAGATCATGAAAGATGTATGTCATGGCCCATTGGAAAGTGGCACCGGCATTGTTGAGGCCAAAAGGAATGACACAATATCCAAAGGTTCCCTAGGGGGTAATGAATGTAGTTTTTTACTGATTGGTTGGGTGAATTTGAATTTGGTTTTAGCCAGATAAACCGTCCATAAAGGACAAAGCCTCATGACTGGAAAAATCATCGATAATTTGGTCGATAAAGGGAATTGGAAAGTTGTCTTTGGGACATGTGTGATTGATATCATGAAAGTTAGTATAGACATGGATGGTTCCCAGTATTTTGTTAACAGGGATGGGGTAGATGAACCCAGCAGTGCATAATTTGTCAGTCTCGGCCTTGATGGCCACTGTTTTGGATGGGTGTAGCGGACACATTTTTTGGCGGACAAGTGTGATATCAGGATAGGTGTCTATACGAAGTTCAACAATAGAGGGATCAAGGCCAGGAATCTATCTGTATGACCAGGAAAAAATGTCCCGATATTCCTGGAAGAGAGCTTTGTAGGCGGTGATTTCTTCAGGGGAGCATGCGACACCAATGGTGATTTCATCTACAAGTATAGATTTGATGGAAATATCGATTTTGATGGTGGGGGAAATATTGGCCATATTTCCTTCTACAAAAGTGTTAGGGGTAGGGATAGGGTTATTGAACCAATCTATATGCCCCGATGGAAGAAAATGTTTGGTTTCGACCACGTATATGGGGTTTTGGTTAGGAGGTGCGAAGGCTTCCTGTGAAAGAAAGAGCACTTTGTGGTGGAGTGCATTCCATGGGAAATTAGGGGTAGTTAACTCTTCAAGGATGTCTCCATCGCAATGGAACTGTCAAGAATATAGGGGATATAGAGGAGTAACAACATTGGTGAATGTCACCACATGGTTTTCGTCGGGTGGTGAAGAGGTAGGGAGGGTGACGCAAGGGGGTTGTGATGGTTTGCTCGACATGAACCAAATATGAAGATACTATGGGTTGAAATTGGTAGTCCGAGCGTAGAATTTCCATGGGGAAATGGATTGGAGAATTGGGGGGATTTGGGGGAAAATCCTCATATAAATCATCTAGGAACCATGGAGGAGTAGGGAGTGCTTTAGGCTCAGGATAAATGATATGAAGAACCTCTGGTGATGGAGTAGGATTAATCACCGATTCTGCCAGGGAGGTGGGTGGGTGTAGGATTTTGAATGAAGGCCATTTGGCGATGCCTATTTTCAATTATAATAGGACATTGGTATGCGAAATTATCTAATGATTCGCAGAGAGAGCAAGGGAACCTCATACATTCATTGAATGAGGTCGTGACATAATGGATGTCGATGAAATGTGTTGGAGATGATGTAGATGGGGTGGGTTCTTGTTGAAATCTCTGGCATATTGTTGTTAGCATCTGTCAAAGTTGAGGTAGTGATGGAAAATGGTGTGTATAATGGCCATATGTTGAACATATGGTGCATGCAAATTTGGTTCACAGTCCTTTTCTACTTGTGTTAGGGGAGATAGCAACAATACTTGATGAAGCGACGAGTGGTGTTGGTGCTTGAGGGAGTTGAATTAGATTGCATAGATCTGGTAGAGATGGGCATTTGTTGGTGCAATGTCCTTCTTTCTCACATAGTGCATGAGGTTGGACACATGGGGGTGGTGGAGCAGTGGTCTCTTTCTTATTCCATCTACCCCCAATTGTAGTAGGGGTGCTAGTGAGTGGGGTTGTAGGTGGGATGGTGGGGGTAAGTATTGGAATCTACATCGGGATTCCTTCCATTTGGGAAGGGAGGGATGGTTGAGGGACCATATCAGGTAGATGTAGATACCATACTTGGATTGCTAGAACGATGTTGGGAAGGGTACGTGTTGCAGCTACTTGGAAAGATTGTACACCTAGTGGAGGGTAAAAGAAGGGGATTTGAGAAAGGGCTTGGGGGATTGTCTCCCAAATTGGGATGTGACCTTGGGGTAAGGTGAAACTAGAAACATGTGAAGCTGGAGGGTTTTCAGGGAGTTCCTGAGGAGGAAGATCTGCAACTAATGGGATGTCAGATATAAGATAGGCCTCATGGGGAGGAAGATTATCTCTAGTTTCAGTTCCATTGGATGAGACGACACATACCTATGCGGAAGGATGAATGAGAGGTGGTGCTCCATGGTATGTCCATAGAAAGGATGGGTCTTTGAAAATTCTGGGGCCCATCTCTATGATTTGATAAGTATCAGTATTAGTGTGGACGAAGGGGAGGATGTTGTTGATGTTGGTAGATGGGTTAGGCTCATAATGTGAAACTTAATTGATGGTGATGATCTTCCCGTTATGGGGGAACATCATGGTTTGAAACACATAAGAGGCTACTGCCTTCATAGCGTACATGTAGCTATGACTGAACAAGATATTGTAATCAAGGGGGGCATTGATAACCTTAATGTCAATAAGAATGGTTTTTCCCCTGAGTTCAATGGGGACATTTTGAAAGAGCCCTTCGAGAGAAGAGGGTCATTCGTCATAAGATCTTAAGGTAATGGTAGATGGTATGATCTCAAGGGAACCAAGTTTATGGCAGATGGATTTGGACATGATGCATGTGGATGCACCTTCATCAATTATGCATCGATGAACTGTGATGTTCTAGATTTTAACTAGTATTTGAAAAGCAACGAGAGCAGAGAGGCGAGGTTCTCCACTATCGAGATCAAATGTGATGAGGTATTGGCAGGGTCGACTACCCCCAAGGCAGAAGGTAATTCCTTTCTTTGAGTGGGACAAGTTTGAAAGACTTCTAAGACTGACATGGTGGCAGGAGATTATGCCAAGTCATCGACCAGACTGTAATTATAAGCCACCCTAGCCTGAGGGTCATGGACATTCCTGTGCAATGGGATGCGAGGAATACGAAAGGGTTGTTTCATTATTAGGGAGAGAAATTATAAAAGGGGGTCTGGTTGTCACTGGGGGTTCTTCTGAGGTGGTGGGAGAAGACTCAAGGGGTGCACTGTATTGACTAGTGCGTGTTTGTAGAAGAAATTCTTCCTCTCTAGTGAGGAGGATAGTGTGATCTGCAGGATTGCCCAGATTGGGATATTGTCCTATCTATGGTAGGGTAGGTTGCATGTCTTATTGGGTGTTCATCACCCCTTGTTATGGAATGGGATTTTGTAGCACAACTGGGGGTGGTTTTTCATATATTGTTGTGGGGCCTATTGAGGGGTAGGCGGTGCTAGAGGACATGTTCCATTCACAGAGTCTTTCATCCATTTAAATTTAACAATTTGGGGGAAATGGTGAGTATAGTGACCAAACTCACCGTAAAGGGCACAAGGGAAGTTGGTCTGAAGGTTGTTGTTATTTCTCCTGTGGAATTTTTTTTTATTTCCCCCTTGAGGATTCTAGTTCCCTTGATTCTGGTTGCCTCCGACAGGTAATTTCTGTTGGGGGTGGTTCCCTCCTAGTCCTGGATTATTATTATTTCATTTTTTTCCTTTCTTTTTGGCATTATTCAACAGATGGGTCGGATTGGACGTATTTATTTGTTTAAAGTGGTGAAATTGTTGAATGGGAGAGGGTTGAACAAAGTTAACCCCGACATGTGTTTGCCCTTGTGAAGAGACAATGGTCTGGGGAGGACCAGGAAATGGGAAGTAAGGGTTATGTTGTGGTACTGATCCATATGGTATGTAGGAAGGTGTGATTCTTTCACTAGTGCTTAGGGTATAATTAGGAGTAGAGGGGTTCCTAGAATTAGGTTGAACAATCGGGCGCATAATGGGTGGCGACAGGGGTCCACTTATGGGTGGAGGAAGGACAACAGGGTATGGTTGTTGATAAGGGGGAGGGGAATAGTAAGGATTTCCTCCATATACCGGTGGATATGGAGGTGTACCATGCGTATTTGGTTGTGGGGGGCATGATTTTGGTGTGACGTGGTACCGATCAATCCATCCGCGGAGTGATACATCCTTGGTTTGTCTTGGCTGAAGGGAATGGGTCTCAGGGAGTCCGATAGTACCGTATATAAGTACCCTAACTGTGAGTAAATGAGTTCAAATTGTTGGGTCTTGAGAATGGCCTCATCCTTAGACTGGGGGAAGGTGGCAGCCACATCTTTGGAAAGGAGGGAAACAAGTGATTTGAGGAACCGATTGAGACATTGTCGTAGGGTGGCTTCAACTTTGCAGAGACTACATCATCGACGCCATTTGTGAATGTGGTCAGCAATGTGCATGGAAGAGGTTTGTTTAAACTTGGAGAGTAGCTCGAGACCATTGCCATGATGAATTGGTAATTGAGATAAGGTAAAAAATGATTTGGCCAAGGATTCAAAGGTCACATGGGACCCAAATTTTTCTTCTATATACCACTTGGTTGATGGGCCAATGAGTGTGCATTGAAATAAACTCAATCGGATGGAATCATCCATGATGTTGTTTGAAGATAACCATAAGTAGAAGGTCATGATATGGTTGGCGATATCGTCTTTTGCTTTTCCTTCAAACTTGGGGATGTCTGAAGGCAGTTTGGTAGGCATTGTAGGCAATGTCGGGTTGTGCAATATAGGATCATTGGTGAGTTTAGTTAGATCTGGTATGTTGAGGGAAGCCAAGTATGGAATCTGAGGTAGTGGCGAAGGATTAGTTTCAACCATAGTGTGAGTGTTTTTTGTAATTGACACTTGAGGGGGACTAGGTGGGTTTGTACTTCCCCCTTGAGAAGAAGTTGTCCCCCCCCACTTCCGTGTAAAGGAGAGAGAGTGAATGGTTGAACTTGGGAGGTGGACCCAAGTAAAGTGGAACCGAGAAATGTTGATCCCAAGAAAGTATCACTCACAGGGGTGTAAGAAGGTGAATATGATGAGTGGGAAAGACTAGGAACTCCCCCTAGGAGAGGAGGGATATTTAGCAAGTGTCTGGAATGGTGGGGATTCTGTGGGTCCCCTATGATGTCTGACTAGCTAAGTGGATGTGTGCAAATGGGGATGAGATCAATAAATGGTTAAGAGCCTTTGTTGTAATTTTTTGAACCTTCACAATATATTTCAGAATTAGATGTAATCAGAAGGGCATCATACATAAATCATTTTGATAAAGAAGTATATATGTGGATAGGTGGATTTTTTCCGCATAGGAGAACAAATAAAAAAAATGCTCGTGTCCTAAAAGACGTAACGTCCTTCCTCTCAAATAGCACTGGAACTTCCAATAACACTCGTTAGTGGGGTCTGAAGACACCGAAAGAGGATCTAGTGATGATCCAGGTGGATATCGATGGCCACCCACCTTTTCCAAATGTCTCAAAATGACTTTTTGGCAATTTTGGCAACTTACTATTTTTAGCAGTTTTTTCGGGTCCTGAACTTCCGAGGCCATTTTGAGGCCCTAAACATTTTTTTTTGGGGTATGTTTCTCTTGCAAAATAGCATCTATGATGCTATTTTGTCTCCAGCGTTGTAGGCCTCGGATAGATCTTTCCAACGAGCTATCGTGTGCCCTAAATGGAGATCGTATGCAAAAGTTACGACCCCAGGAAGTTGATGTACTAACTTACCCAAACGGGGCCCACATGACTTTTGGCGCTTCATCTTCTAGGGTTAGGTTTTTGGATGTCTAGGACTTTTGGCATTCCTGTTTATTATAAAAAGGCCTTCAGAGCTTCATTGTAATCATCTTCTTGCGAATGCAAGTAGCCATCACATCTCTTCTCAGAGATAAGATGCCACCATTCTAGCGAGTCTTTCACTCTGTATTTTTATAGTCTCTGTACATTTCTTTGATTAATAGAAATCATGTATTACTGTATATCTGTGTTTATGGTTGCATCTATGATACATTTATGTTATATGATTGAATATCAGCAATATCTCTATGCATTTGTTTATTATATCTCCGCTCTCATTTCATGCCGAAAATAATCCGGATCAAGTGAAGGATGGAGTAATCATTTATAATGAGGGATAGAGGTTGTATATACTGAAAGAGTTGGTGATATTTCCCAATAGCCACACAAAATCCGATCAAGGTGCAATTGTAGGCCACAATTGCCACTTGGGTAGATGCCCTAAAATTTGGTCCCTAGGTACCTTGGTCAAAGTGCGACATTTATATTTTCGGCCTCAGAAATGGGTTATGAGATGGATCCCGTCTAAGAGGTGGGTGCCTCGAGGGGGGATGCACAGAACAACCAGAACTCGAACTTCAACCCTTCATGGGTATCTCCTTGCTTTATGGTGTTATGAACACTTGACTTGGAGGATTTTAAAGTTTCCTATTTGACAATTTCTATTGTTTGAATATGTGAGAACCAGATAACAGGGAGTTATTTGGATGCCTATCCCCGAGATCCTACATAGAATAAAAAAATTCTTTTGGCACCTCCTGTGGAGGAAACTTAGTGAATTTTTAGAAAAAATTTAGATGTGGTTGTTTGAGAGATTGGGGGTGTTGGCCAATCTCATTGAATTTAAGTGGGAGTGGATAGTTTCATCAAGAAAAGGGGTGGTGTGTTTCAGAATCCCTTTGGAGGAAACTTTCTTCACCCTCCATGATTTGAGATGAAAACTATGTGAGTGAGTTGTGACTTTGTGTGTGAACAAGTGAAAGTGTGCCAATTTTTAATAATTTAGGTGTCACCTTGTTGCATGTGGACTTTGCTTGGTCCTTACAAGTATTTATTACCTAAGTTACTATGTGTCATTGGTATAGCCTTGTGGAATTTTAAAGTCCCTAGGAAACTAGCATGTGGACATGTGGGTCCTTACTATTCCTTTAACTCCCTATTGTGATTTAATCTAAGAAAGATTTGAAACTATCCTAGATTGTGCACATGTGGGCATGTATGGTCCAGTTACAAAACCTTTAAAATTCCCTAGTGATTTAATCTAAGAAAGAAAATTTCACCACTATCCTATCTTTGTAGCATGTTGGCATGTATGGGCCATTGCAATCTTAATATGTGTTTGAAAAAAATAAACTAAGAGGAGTCCCGAGGGGGGATGTTGTCCTCTCCTAAAGATTTTGTCTTTTTAAGAGAGATGAAATTTTCCCTCAATCTCTTTCTGATTCTCAATATCACTTTGGGGCGCGAGAGAAGAGCATACTCAATGATTGATATCCAATTTTTGGGCCCAATACAAGTTTTATATGTGATGTAGAATGATTCCAACTTAAACTTTAATCAAAGCAAGCCATCCATGTGGAAAAATGCAAGCAAAAGAGGAAATTATGATTTTAACCCCCTAAGTGACTATGTTTTGACTAATCCTTTCATATGGAGAGGGTATTTAAGTGTGGGGCATATTACAATCTGCATGGAATCAATTTTGAGAAGGTTATGGGCCTTCAACAGATCACAAAAACCCTTACAATATTTGATTTTCTAGACAGATGTGCGGGTCGCAGAGTAGATAGAGGCGTTGTGAGCGCCAATGCGCGAACTAAAAGAGGATTATGGGCATAGGTGTGCAGAACGCGCTGAGTAATACAATAGGTTTGGTGCACATGCACTTAATATGCACCTATGGGTTAAAACATGTGTGCATTGTCTGTTACACAGCCATGAAGAAAATTTTGGATAAAATTCTCTCATCTATGCTTTGAATTTGGCTTTTTTCATGTCGTCTTGAGCTGGTTATGGTTCCTGCAAGTTAAAGAAACAAAAGGAAGAGCTAAAATAACCCAAATGGGGGAGGAAATTGATACCTTTCCCTAGTGGAGTCGCCAATCTATTGCGTCTCTTTTGTCACCTAAATGAGCAAAAGAGAGATGCTTACAAGCCCAGTTGGGTTAGCTAGGCAAGACGACCGTGAATGCAAGATTTAGAAACATCAAGCATATGATATAAACAAAATACTAAACTAAGAACGATAAGAAAAACTAAACTATAGTGCATAAGGACATTAGAACAAGAAATAGACAACATTCATGCCACCAATGGAAAGGATTGTTTTAGTGGAAAGAAAACACCAAAGAGAAAGAGAGACTTATGGACCTCCTCTTCCTCCAAGGGAGGGCTCTTGAACCCCCAAAGATTGAACTCTTCTTACAAGTAACAAACTAGAAGGAAATGGTGAATAAAATCCAAAGCACATTCACTCAAGAGGTGATATGAATGGCTAAATGAGATGGTGCTCGTATGCTCTTAACAAGGAAAGAGGATCCTCCAAGAGAATATAGGAAGCATAACAATACAAATAAATTCCTTAAAAATGTAGTGCACCCATGGCCTCCTTTTATAGCATAGCTTTGAGGTATTATTCAACCGTCTTTTAGTGTGAACAAGGGTCCCTTTAGGGCACCCTTAATTCTTTTTCCATCCCCCCAGTCAGATTCAACCGAGATTTGGGTGTCAAATCGACTTAGAAGCTGAACCAAAAGTGGGTGGAAGGCTAACCACAATCATAAATGCATTGTTCTAAGGGGTGCGTAGTTTTTCACGTCCAAAATCACTCATTGTGTGCATGTGTGCTTTTCTTGCATTTCTAGATGACGCATGTGCATGTGCTCCCTGTGTAGTCTTAGCACATAATGATTTTATAACTAGTTGTATAGTTTTGTACCTTTTGGAAATGAATTTTTTGTCCATGAGTGAACTAATGAGTGTTTTGAATATGCTGGATTACTGTAACCATTTGCGGACGAAATTCTGGTCATAACAATAGGTTTTCTACCAAAAAATATAAAAATGTGTAATAAATTTTAGTTTAGCGATTGATTTTTAACGTTGTTGTTTACTCAAGAGGAAAAAAAATGTGTACTAAATGATGTTTCGACCGAATCTAAACATGCAAAGAAATGTGAATGTGAATATTTCACTTTGATGAAAGCTGTATTATGAGAAGAAGAAAACTTTTATCATTCCCAAATGCATAATGTCCCAAAAATGCCAAAAAATCATGCAAATTGGCTACTTCAAATGAAATTTATTTTCACTACCCAAAAGAAAGAATGAAACTATATTCTTTGTTTCATTCTAATGTATAAATAAATTAAATAAAAATCCTTCAATGCTCCACAACTTTCAATCAGAAGAAAGAGTCATATGCAGATGCAAAAGACACGAAGCGACAAAGGTATCAAACAAAGCATACACTCAAAGCAATGAGAACTGAAAGAAAACAAGTAGAAACTTGTACTAACAAGAACTCAATCAAGGATTCAACAAATAACAAACATTCAATGAGTACAATAAAATGCAGAGAAGAATCCAAGAAAAGACAGAGAGAAAGAGAAAATCACTCAAATTGTCCCGACAAAACAAGAAGCTAGAAAGGGCAATTTCACATTTTTGAAAATGTTTCAAACCCAAATAAAGACAATAGGAAGTGATAAGCATCCAATATCAACCCAAACAACTTCACAAACCAAAGTGAAAACCCTGGAAAGGACCTCTGCAAAACATGCTGCAAAAATCTGAGCAGAAAAAGGCAAAAAACCTCACAAAAGGAGGTCAATGCTCCATGTCTCAAGGGTATAGAGAGCTACAGTGCTCCCTAAATCACTGTAGGGGAGAGTTGATGAAATATCAGAGCTCTGATATGGCTGAGGGGGGGGTGTTGATCTTCCCAGAACCTAAAAAAAATAGCCAAAAATTGCAAAACAAACTCGCTCGGAATGCATAAAAATTAGTGAAATTACTAGTGAAGATGGGAGAAAGGAAATGGATCATTGAAAAACAGTAAAAATGATATAAAATATGGGAAAAGCATAGGGAGAAACCAAGGAAAGACAAATCGATGTCAATCCCCAATATGGTCGCCAATTTTTGTTACAGGAGAATCCCCCTGTGGACAAGTGGATTTCCTCTGGGATACTAAACCCCTATAACCAAGACATAAAGGTGATAATGTTTAACATTTCCATTCCTTCTAATGAAGCTAAACTAGTCAAGGAATAAGAATAAAGGAGTATAAATACCTTTAATAGCATTTTTCCTTGCTCAATCTGGGTTGATCTTGATCTCCAAACTCTTCAGAAGGTCCTACAATCTAATGAGCAACAATGAAAAAACATACTTCCTATGCTACCATGATTAACATTGAAATAGATCTATCAAAAAGAACAAGTTCATGAAACATACACAAACTTGAAGGAAACAAGCCAAGCACACACACACACACACACACACACACACACACACACACACACACACACACACACACACACACACACATATATATATATTAATGAAAATAAAGCAAAGTGCTTACAACTGTAGATATAGATGTAGCAGCCTCACCAAGCTCTCTTTGTCCAAACCCTTGCTCAAAAGTTCCACAATCAGAATGACTAAACTTTCACTAATAATTCTCCCTTATGATATCATAAGTTTTATGTCTTCCATGTCTCCCTTTTTACCATGAGGAGGATTCCTTATATAGGTTTGGAGAGGCCTAACCACCTTATAGGTTTTTGGGATAGGTTGAGGATGTTTCTCCATCAGTTGTGGATCCTCCCTAAGATCTAGCCTTGACCTCAAATTTGAATCCAACTAACTCTAGAGATGAGGGGGATTTCTCCCTGGTTTTCCTAAACAGTCAAAGATTCCCTCAAAATGGTGCACAGAGTGTTTCAACACTCCCCCAAATAAAGTCAAGGAGAGATAGCGCTCCCTAACAGTGGGTAGGGGAGCGTTCCCTTTCAAAATTGACTTTTAAGTGGTTTTTTCCATGGAAAAAGATTTGTACTCTTCATCAAATGGTTTCTCCTTCTTTAACCAGTCTCTGAGCATGTCGTTCAAGTGTTCTTGTGATGTCGTTCAAGAAATGACATAGGTAAGATAACTGTATGATGTATGTGACAATTGCGACAATTATGGTTAAATTGTGACACTTATAATGATGATAATAGGTCATCACTAAACTGAGTAATTTTGATGTGTGATAGGGGGTTGTAGGACTCAAGTGTCTACAACCAAGCTGGGACACAAATATATGATCTCAACACATAACAGAACACTTAGCCAATAATATTAATTAGTTCTTGAACATTATCCACATTGCAGGTTAAACCCTTATTATAGATCATTGTAGTAAAAATATAGACCAAATAATTTCCTTTAATTAGCACACAACATTAGTTCAGATCTAGCATTCATTCACATCAGTAAGCACTAAGCTACAACATTAGGTCCATTCATTATATATCACATCAACAACACAAAGAAAACAATCATATAAACCACATTGCACAAAGCACATCAAACACATGATTTACGTGGTTCACCCTAGTGTGGGGCTACGTCTTACAACTCTTCTTCTTATTTAATAGTCTTCGATCTCCTTACATCCATCTTCTCCTGTGCACAAAGCCACAAAGCTCAGCATCACACTGGATAGGTGATCTGTGCATAGCGCACTAGATCCACCTTCCTCAAAATCAAGTTAAGGCATAGAGCCAACTCCTCAATAGCATGAAGCCTTACATACAACATTTGTGCACCAAGAAACTTACATTCTCTCTCACTAATCCAAACATACTATGCACATAGCCAACCACTAACACTAGCACTCTAGAGCCCTCTTATTACATTTCTTAACTACTTATTTATACATTTACAAAGCATTCTAAACATGGGTAAACCCATGGGACGACATCCCATACCCGTTATATAAGCCCTAATAACTCTTTTAAACAAGCGAGATATCATGATCTCTGTTTCAACTGGGTGCTCCATCTTCGACCAGCCTGTCGAGGTCCAAAAAATGTTCAAACATGACCAATGTTTCCTCAAAACCTGGTTAAGGGGCAAAAATTCCTAATTTTTTTATATATATGATGATTGATATAAGTTCAAAGAAAACATCTTATTGTAGTGAGCACAATGGTAGCTTATCCCAAGAAGAGAGGGAGGAAATTTCTTTAGGTTTTATTAAAAATGTAATATATTTGAAATATTTGTAAGTTTAAATTAATGATGTGTATTAGTTAATGTGTATCTTGCATAGAAAAAACTTGAAGAAACTCGATAAGATTTTTTTCAATCTGAGTGCAAAAGAGTGTAAAATATTTATGGAAATTTTGCAAAGACAGGAAACAGGTGGATCAAAAGGTAATCAACATCAAGTTTTTCTTTGAATTTTACTTAAAATGAATTTCTTAACATTCATCGCTAACACGTTTTGAACACTTGATTTCACATTTTTTAATGTTATGTAGGGACCAATAGCGAGGGAATAAAATCTCATCATAAGAAGAAAAAAATTGTTAAGGATGTAAATGATGATTATGGCTTGGTCATTAGTTCATGTGGAGTGGTGCTTGAAGTTAATGAGAGGGGAAAATTGTTTTACAAAGTTTTGAGGTATATAGTGGAAATAACATATAGACATAATTTCCACTTACAATACAAAAATCAATCCAATGAATCCAAGAAATAGGTTATACATACAATACACGAAGCATTTTCAGGGACATGGTCAATGAGACCCGTGAGACTTGCAATAGAAAAAAATTACAATAACAAAAAAGAATCATATAAAAGGTACTATCACTAAACATGTTTTTTATATAATGTATTCCAATAATCAACAAATTAATTTGTTTTACTATATTTACTTTCATGCCCATTTCAAAAACCATTATTATTATTTTTTCATTTTTCAGGAAGATTATGAAACTTTCAAGAGACAAACAAGAGGAAAGCCAATACATATGAGTAAGGATGTAAAAAAAAGTGTACAAGGAGATGGTAAAAGAAATGAACATAATTTCATCACAGTACGATGCATCCCAACAATAACGTCCATCAAAGGTATGTGATCGTTCATTTATTCTTTTATGTACACCGAATTTATTTATCATATTAAGTACTAATTTTCAATTGTTTTGTTGTAGAAAAGAAAAAAAATGGAACCCAATCAACACATAAGACAAGACGACAAGGAAGAAAAGGGTTGATCACAAAGTTTGTGAGTACTTACGTTTTCAACATATTTAAGTTTTCATATTTTTTGTGATCTTTATATTTAAATAATTAATTTACAGTGGTCCATATATGATTTGGATTTTATGAGTAGAACGAAATGAATACATATTATTTAAAATATTCTTAACACACAATAATAGAGATAAAAAAAAAATTGTTTCTATTCAATAAGGGAATAAGATGAAACTATAAAATGTAGGGGGACACAAGCTTGATGGAAGGGTGGTGACTTATCTCTGAGAAGAGATGTGATGGTTGTGCTCATTCACTAGAAGATGATTACAATGAGGCTCCGAATGCATTTTTACAATAAGCATGAATGAAAAAAAACCCAGACATCCAAAAACCTAACCCTAGGAGATGAAGCTCTAAAAGTCATGTGGGCCCCATTGGGGTAAGCTAGTACATCAACCTCCCAGGGTCATAACTTTTGAATATGATATCCATTTTAGGTGCATGATATCCTATTGGAAAGGTCTATCTGAGAAATACACATGTTGTCGTCAAAATATGACTTTGTTTATAGTATGACTATGGAGAGCCCTGAAAATGTTGTTTAGGGTCTCAAAATGACCCCAAAAGTTGGGGACTCGAAAACTAGGAAAAAACTACCAAAGTTAACCATTTTGAATAGATGGGAGGCCACCAAAATCCATATGGATCAATGCAAGTGTTCTAATAGGTGCTAGACTACAAAGAATATCCAACCAAACAATTAATCAACATTGGATTAACTAAGGGTTGTGAGTATATGTTGAAGTATCAAGGCTTAATTGAACAATTTGTAAGTAGCTATGTTGTTTAACTTCCCTTGCTTTATAATTAATTGAACAATAAGAAACCTTTATATTAATTATGTATACTATGCTTTGTCATGGAGTATTAAACATGCAAGAAATAAAGTATGGAGAGGAGACAACAGAATATCTTTTGTTACACGACATGTGGAAAAGCTTCAAAAGAATGTGTATGGTTTATGAATCACTTGTTTTTATGGTACACTTTTTTATTTACACAATCGTGTATATTATACTATATTATAAATGTATATTTACTTATTACATTTTATTTCCATGTTTGTAGATGGAACGTGAGCAATTGGAATGTCAAAAAGAAGTCGAGCAAGAAAACAGATGTTTAAATAACCAAAGTACAATATCACCTACAACCGATCAAGAAATTAGGGATGCACACAGCTTGATCAATGACAACAGTTCAAGCGATGAATGTCAATCAATATAATTGAATGTTACTACAAGTTCTATGTTTTGGAATATCAGTCTGTAAATATGCATTGGTTATGTAAATACAATACTAGCACCAGTGCTTTAAGTAAATTACTAGTGCATTAAATAAACTAAATGCATTTGTGATTTATATATAATAAAAGCACTGGTGCATCAGAACAAAGGATGACATGAACATCTCACCTCGAATATTCAAAATTTCAGTACCTTCAGTGCACATTGTAATGCAAGTACTGAAATGTATGAATTATAGAAGCACCAAGAAGAACATAAAACAAAAGTGCACCTGTATTGCACACAATAAAATGGGAATCTGGGGCATAATAACTATAACTGCCCCGATGCATTTTTTCATAGGTATGAACTGAGCCATTTCATGTAATGGTGCACCAATACAATTTCATTTTATGTATGCACCGATCATTTATGTAATGGTTCACTAGTGCATTTTTTGGTTTTATGTATGTTCCTAGGCATTTTATGTAAGGTCATTCTAGTGCGTTTTATGTTTATGTATGCACCGGGGTGTTTTATTTAATGGCGCATCGATGCATTTTGACAATAAAAGCACTGGACAAAAAAATATCCACTACAACCTCTACCCTTCCAAAATGTTTTAGTTATATGGATCATCCATTAAAACCTTCGCTAAAACCTATGTAACCAAAAAAGGAGGTTGTAGCAGATATGTTTTTGAAAATTTTGCCAAATTTCGTAACACTATAAACCTCCACTAAAAGGTGTTCTCCTTGTAGTGAATATGCATATCTAACTTATTTTAAACTAACTTGGATCCATATTAATTATATAT
>ML819166.1:108106-121014 GCA_009831015.1 Picea engelmannii
ATCAACCATGACTTCTTCATCATTAAAATAAATTCCTATTCTTTTATTATCATAATCCTCTTTGGCCATAAGCATAAAGTCATTATCCTTATCTTCACAAGAAGAGTCATTGTCTGTGTCTCCTTAAGAGTCATCATTATTGATAGATACAATTTTTTTTTATCAAATATCTTGGATTTGTACTTATCTTCACCTTCAGAGTTCTGGTCCTTCTTCTTGTGTGGACACTTATATGAAAAATGACCTATCTTTCCACAGTTAAAACACTTGAAGGAGAAATTTCCTTGGTACTTGACTGATCCTTTCTTTAGTGTTCTCACAAATTTTTCTTTAGTTTCATCAGTCTCAGAATCCTCATTCTTATCTGCTTTAAATGATGCTCCTCTAGAGGTGGGTTTATCTTTAACTATCCTCATTTCATATGCAATCAACGTTCCTAGAATTTGATCGAAATGCATATCTTTTATATCATTAAGTTCTTCTATAGAAGAGACCTTTGGGTTGAACCTATCTGGCAATGATCTCAAAATTTTCTGAACTAAACATGCTTCCTCAATTTTTTCACCAAGTCCTTTCATTGCATTTACTAGTTCTTCAACTCTCAGAAAGTACTTCCCAATAGTTTCATCCTCTTTCATTTTTAGTTGTTCAAACTGTACTCTGTAGGTTTAAATCTTGGCTTCCTTTACCTTCTCATTACCTTCATAACTACTAATGAGTTTGTCCGACATTTCTTTGTCATATTCTAAGTGAATAACTTTTACAAATTCTTCTTTTGCAAGCCCACTCAGAATAACATTCATAGCCTTAGCATTGAATATGAATTCTAGCTTGTCATCCTTACAATCTAGTACAACTGGCTTTGCATAACTAGTCTCTACCACATCCCAGACATATGCACCTAAATCCATTATGTAGGTTCTCATCCTAACTTTCAAGAAGCCAAAGTTTGTTCCATTGAATAGGGGGGGCTTATTGGTTGAAGTTACTTCATGGCTTGTCATGTTTAAGCTCTAGGATATAACCTTAGTTAAAAGGAACCATCTCAGATACCAATTTTTGGACAACTGAGGGGGGGGGGTGAATCAGTTGTTAATATGCTTAAACAATTATTCCCATTTTAAACTCTTTACATAACACTCAATGTTGATCATAATAATGCAGGGAAGTAATCAATATAATATTAAACATCAATCACACACATGAAATATATAGAGACAGATATTTCCTAAGGAAACCCATAAAGGGAAAAATCTCTTCTTCTTGATATGATAAGTAATATTTAGCTTTTGTACATTATCATTCTTATGAGCACCAACTCCTTTTGAGGCTACTACCTCTGTTTTAAAAGCAACAACTTGCTGAGAGAACCAACTCTCTAGTTTCTCTAGCACCCACTAGAAGGAAGCACCAACTCCCTGAGTGTTCCAACACCAACTGGATGGAAGCACCAACTTCCAGTCACACAGGCACCAACCTGTATAACAGAGAACAATAGTTCTCCCTTGCACCACCCTACCAAATTGGTTTTTCTGGATGTAACTAGATGGAAGCTACGACTCCCTGTGTTCAACCACCCACTTGAAACTCTGAGGAGAACGATCCTCCCTAGCACCTCCCTACCACCCTGATTATAAATATTTTATTTTCATAAAGCTATTATAGTGATACAATATTTATCAATGGATTACTAGTCACATCACTATTCTACTATACTGCTCTTCTCTACCTGCATTAGTGTCTTCCTGCTTGCATCACCTTGTGCTTTCTATTCTTATGTGTTTTATTCTTTGTGCAACATTTCCCTTCTATGCGCTACGTCTCTTCTTTGTGCTTCAGTTTCTGTGCATAGCATGATTCTACCAGCATGAATAACTCTCAACTCAAGACCCCCTCTCTTCTATGTTATGCCTTTATTTATCCTGCCAAGTCATCTGTTTGATCATACACCTAAATCTTTGTCTTCTCTGGTGAATATGTTGAGTTTGTTCTTCATCAATGGTCATTATCCTGAGATTCTTTGGCTTCTCTGGCAGCTACAGTCTTTGACACTTTTCCATCTATCAAACGTCTCTATGATGAGTCTCCATTCCAGTGGCAGTTACATCGAGACTCTTGAGCTCCTCTGGCGATCACCCTGAGATTCTTTGAATTCTCTGGTAAATGCAATTAGTGATTTTCTCTAGTTACAATTAGTTTGTCTCTAACAGTTATTGAGAGAACCTCTGCGCACTCATACCTTTGGCGCCTTTTCCCTTCCTGAGAAAACTTCATAGTGGGAATTATCTTTTTTGGTTAATCCCCTTCCTTTCACATGATAATGAGCTGTGACCACTCACTAATCAAAATTTGTTTTGTGATTTCTCATTTCCCGATGTCAACTCAGAGTCACCTAAATTTTCCCAACTCATGAAACTCTGAGGTTGAGCCTAGAACTGATAGATCCTTCCCTTCTCTTCTACTAATGTGACCACTGACTATCACCATAGCCCTATTCGAAAAGGAATTTCATGATTTCACATCTTTGATGTGGAGACTAGAGACTTTCTAGATCCTCCCTTAATCCAATGACGATGTGACCTTGGCTATGACCACGAGCCAAAAATCCATGCGCTTCATGTTTCATGAGCTTGCTAATTTAGTTTGCAAATTCAGATCAATGGTACACAATGCTACATCAATCAACGAATGTGATCAAATCACAATCTCGCATGTCGGGTGTTTGAACGTGAGCTAACCCCGAATCTCCCAACTCCTGATTCTTGATTCAACGCTCTATGTCAGATCGATGACCCACAACCCTCTGTGATCCAATGGTCCAGATCTTATTGGGACTTCACGTTTCCCAAATTTGTTCTGTGAGTTGCCTCCATTCTTGTTATAACCCTAAATTGCACCACACATGCTTACCTAGCATCATGCCAACTCATATCCCTTCTTTGCTAAAACTCTGCTGAACAACTCTTTGAAAAACCTCTTGTATCAAGGCCCATGCACCCTAACCCATTACTGCATGTGTGTGCACACTGGCTGACTCACTACAGCCCACGTGTACCTAACAAAGCATGAAAAAGGAAAGTTTTCGATGGAACAAAAAGATATGGGTCAGTTAACTGAAACTCCCGGCCATGCATGGCTGAGGGTTCGTCCAAAACCCTAGCTCCTTCTAGCCTATAAAAGAAGGGGTAGGGGTACCATTTGGAAAAGGAAAAAATATAGCGAAGAAACTCTGCCCATTTACGTAATCCCTTGTCCCAACCCTTTAGCCTTTCCTCATGCCAAAGGAGATTTAACGCAAAGCAGTTGAAGGACAGAAGAAGAGGAGCCCGGGATCAGGTTCAAGGAGCAGTGGTCGGTCTTAGCTTTGTTGTAAGTTGATTCACTTTCAGTAATAAAAAGAATACTTTTCCCATCCCAATGCATGAATTGTCTATGGTTTGATTAATTTATGCTTGATTTCTAACCCTTGAGTATAGAAGTAGCATGCATGCATAGTTGTTGTTTGTCTTGAGTGCAGGTCATCTGTGGAAGGAGCAGCGCAAGCAAGTAATCGAAGGGCAACGAAGGATCTACATCGCATGTTGGTAATAAGGTTGGTAGTACTTTTCCATGCATTTACTGTGAAAGAGAGGTTTAAATATTGGGTTGTAGGTAATAAAGTAGTTTCTTTTCGGTCAAAATATGCATGCAAGTATGACCCTAGTTTGCTAGTTCGTAGGGTGTTTTTCCCAACAACAAAATTGGCGACCATACTGGGGAGAATACTCTTTAGGGTTTCTAGATTTATTTAAGTTTTTGGGTAGTTTAAAGATTAGGTTTTCTATTTTTATTTGCCTATATTTTTATTTAAGGTCTGAGCTAGTAGGGAGCCTGGTTTTCCATACCAGTTTTCCCTGACTTTTGCTTGACGGTAGTTGTCAGGACACACAGAGGTACACCCGGCCTGCAGAAGGCCTGCACACGTGTACCCATGCCCTATCCTCTTACAGCCTGCGTGTGAATGCCAGCTGTAGAGATAGCAGTAGCGTGTAGGGGTTCAGAGAAATTTAGAGGCAGTCCTCCTCTTCCCTGTCAGAATTATACATTCTCAGGGGGTTTCTGGAATCCTGTCTGAGTCTTGCTGGTTCACAGTCCTATCTCAGATTGCTTTTTTCGCCTTATTATTCCTTGCATTATTTGTCTTTCCTGTTAGAAAGAGCATCCGAGCCTTCAAGGGACCCTAGTTATCAATACCAGAGGCCTGTTCCTGGTCTGGACTACCTGTTTTATTTATTTTTCTTAGAATTTAGACATACACACGGCTTGTACAAGGTCATCCCACGTGTACATGCTTCCTGTCTCTATGCAGCACGCGTTTGCACGCGTGATGTTTTAGTGACAATCGCATGCTTGAAAGGCTACTTTTTGTTCAGGGTGGGGCAATCATCCCCTCCTTTGATAAGAAGTATTCCTCTCAGGTGTTTGAGTCTAGGATTGAACAGTCATTAGGTTAGTTCATCTTACCCTTAGCCTGCTTTTTCTCAGTTGATTGTTGACAAAAAATATAAAAAAAAAAATTCTTTTTTATGGTTTTTAGACAAGCATGAGATTTTTTGTTTTTGTTTTTATTGCCATTGTGTGATTCTTTACTTTGATTCTTTGCGATCTACGCTTTAATCCAGAATTTGTCTTTCTTGGTTTTGTGCTTGTTGGTATTTTCCCTTTGTTGCTTTACCAACACTTAAATAAATAAATAAAGTCTCTTTTCATTTTCTTCTTTGGTTGAAGAGTGTGTTTCTGCATCATTAGCTAGGGAAAAGTCTTTTATTTCGTAATTTTTTGCAGTGAATTTAGAGCATAAGTAGCTTGTATTCGAGCGAAATTCCTTTAAGTTTGCTGTATAAAATCTTAGAAAAATTGAAAAGAAAAAGAAATCTTTCTTTGTGAAAAGTTGTTGAAATTTTTCATTTAGTAAAAGTCTTTTGTTTCCATCTTTCTTTATTCATTTTTGCTTTCGTCTTTACACATCATCAGTTTCACCCTCATACCCCTTGACATAAGAAAAAGCCATAAAAGCAATGCTAATTTAAAATCTACTAGACTTTTTGTTTGTAGGGTTCACAAACTAGTTCAGGACTAGGGCCTTGGATTAGGTTGGAGAGGAAACTCTCCAAGGCCATTTAAAACCAAACATTAGAGTTTGCGATAGGGAGTGTCTAAGTCTAGTTTCATGGAAGTTATCTGGGACCCCCCTCTAACACAGGGGATAAACACGAGGTTGTGTGTGGAAAGGTAGTGGAGATAACCCCTCCAAAGACGGACCAACCGTAGTGGAGAACACATATCGAGGGCTTGTCTTGGGATTCCGTCGTTTTCATTTGCCACGGGGCTTCGTGGGTCTCGAATCTGTTCGAGGTCCTCATTTATCTTTCAGACCATTTTCTCTCGATACCCTTGATATGTTTTGGGCTTGATACCCTGCTCATTGTGGTCTACCCAACTTTTGACTATACCTGCCTGGTGACTGTTCGCGTGCTGGCAACCTAGTTGCCAAACTTTTTAGGGACATACACAGGTGACTGCGGGGGTATACTGCGGTACCTAGGACAAACATTGGGCCATGCTTTGTAGAGCATACCTGTAGGGTGCTTCTATTTTCGAGTTTCACTTGCACCGGTAAGTTGCTCTAGTGTTGGTTGTTGTAACTATTCTTCCAAATAGTTTAGTGATTGCTTATCTTATCTCTTAGGGGCTTATTTTTAGTGTGTGTTACTTTTGAATGTGTAGAATACCTTAGTGTGTCTTGGATCTTCTCACACAGTGGAGGATCCCGAGCTCCACTGGTCACGAAGGCTTCTGGGCCTGCCACTGGTTACACTGGAGCCACCCCCGCCACCATTAAGGTGGAAGCTAGACCAACAAGGGTTTTTCGAAGTGACCGGGTTACAAACCTTTATCCCCGAACAACTCCCAGAGTAATCAACCGCTGCTCTTGGCTCAATTGAAACCCCAACCACTGATACCTGACCACCGTTTATTGCACCAATCTAATTTCATGAACGCCAGTTAGTGCCTCACACAGCTATGGAAACAAACGATGTTACTTCTTCTGGGAATTCTTCCATTCCCACCACATTTCCTACCACAGGAGAATCATCTCCTAACTTACCGTCATCAGTCCGAGCCACCATGGTCTCGGCCGCAACTACATCACATAGTGGACTGAACCCGTCTATGGTGGTGGCCACAACCCCCTTCACACCTAGTGCAACAGGCCCTCCGTTCTCATACGGTATGCCTAGTTCGGGTACAAGTCATGCACTAACCTACTCCACTTTACAGACTTTGGGTCTGGGGGCAGGGAGCTCTAACGCTCCTCTTCAAGGTCAACTTGGGGGCACTCCTATCCCTTTTAAAACTTTTCCTTACACAGGAGGTCATATCCCTCCTTCGTCCCCTTCGCTTGGTGGTCCACATCAGGAGTCCGTCAGGCAGCCTACACACACTAGTTTATTTGGAGCAGGGAGTCAAGGAACCCCTGTGCACATACGCCGGTAAGTTTGACACTGTTTGTTTGGAACGGGATGTTTGGTAACAATACATTCTCATCCACCGCTTTCCCATCTGGGAGCAATCCCATTTTTGGACAGTCTACTCCTACACAGGGTACTATTCCTACGCAGGGGGCACATATAGAAGGACCTTGGAACTCAGGACAAGGATCCATTCCCTCCTCTGGAATGTTATTCTAGGGTAATTCTTTCCATAGTCAATGGAATCCTGGACAGACTACTATGCCTCTCCCATCAGGACCGGCATGGGGTAATCCTTCAAAAATTCCTTCGAACATGATGCATGCACAACACCCTATGTCCTTTATGGGAAATCAACCGATGATGTCTCCATAGATGCAAAATCCTTACGCTGGTCAGGGCCATGGTTTCTACCAGAATCCGAGCCAGCAGCCAAACTTTTCTTGGCAACTTGGTGCCAGTCAAACTCCATGACCCTTTTTCCCAGGTTATCAGTAGCAACCCAAACTACCATTCCTAGCAACTTTACACTTGCCAAATTTGACAAGGTTGTTAAATGATCCTATTTGTCATGATCCACATTGGCCTCCTATGCCAACGAAGTTGCCTTCAGACATTCCAAATTTCGAGGCCAAGCCTAATGAAGATCCAGGTGATCATGTGACTACCTTCCATCTTTGGTGTTCATATAACTCATTGAAAGATGACTCCGTACAGTTGCAATTGTTTCAACATACTCTTATCGGGAGTGCCGTGAAATGGTACATCGAGCTCGACCGCTCAAGATAATCTTCTTTTGGTGAAATGGCGATGGCCTTCCTTAACCATTTCCAGTTACCTGTGAGATACGACGTTGGCACAGAGCTGCTCGCCAATTTCGAACAGACAACAACAGACCATATCTCTGATCATATCCGAGAGTGGAGATGCCAGAAGAGTCTAATGAAAGTACCAATCCCACTAGCATTCCTGTTTGAGTGGTTCCTTAAGTCTTTGGTCCCACAGTTATCCAAAGACGTCATGACTTCTGAAGTTTTCTCCAAAGAAAATGCCATCATGAGGGCTCAATAGTTTGAGCTCATCTATTCTCAGTCTAGTTTATTATACAACATCTTGCCCGATGCGCCACATTCGATACTGGATAAAACTAGATAGAGAGATGGACCACATGCCGATGGTATTGTTGGTTTATGACAAACCAAGCCCGTTGAGCAATTGACAAAACAGTTGCAACAATTATCCATACAACACACAGCGGCCAGCCAAACTACTGCTTTGGCTGCTCCCTCTACCCAAACGTTGGACGTACACTCCGTGCAGTCGACTAACCCAAAGGCCACCCAACAGCCTGAAGGAAAGAAAAAACAATGAAAGAAGGGTAAGGGGGATAAAAAACCCACTGATAATGCTGGTGGGGACACTACAGAAAAGTATAAGGTGAGGTATCTGTGCAACTTGTGTGCGGAAGACCACCCAACCCATCTTTGTCCTCGACTTGCAGAGGCGCAAAAGTTTGTCACACAGCAACAACAGGAAGTGTTGACTAATCTTTTTCAACATGGGAAAAATTTAACTCAAGCCTCTACAAGTACAGAAGGGGGCAACCAAGAAACCTGCCCTCCTCCAAACAATCCCTCATCTGCGAACGTATATATGGTTAGGGGTGATGCTTTCATAACGACTAGAGCACACAACTATAGTAAACCAAGCGCTTCTGAGAAGGGTAAAGAAGATGATCTCCCATCTCTTCCTCTACAGATCGAGAAGACGTTGGGAGAAACAATGACACGCATTCCAAAGGGTGCATTTAAAACAGTTTCTCACAACCCAAACGCAAGGGCCGCCAAGAATTACTTTGTGGTGGAAGATTTATCACAAACCCCTTGTGCAATGTCTACTTTGGAGGTCCTCCAAAGCTACCATGCTTAGAGGAAAGCTTTGTTAATCGCTTTGGGCTCTAGTGAGACTTGTAATCCAGGCACCATCATGTTAGATACAACTGACTTAAAACCTCGTCTGCCTTACCACATCACATTTCAGATAGTAGTGGCTCATCCCACGAAAACTTTTACATGGAATATCTTCCGCATGGTGGTCGACGAGGGTGCCTCGACATGCGCTATGTTGTTAGCATGTTGGAAGGCCATTGGCCAGCCTGCTTTGTCTCCGTCACCTACTCTCCTCACTGCTTTCAACGGTTGTTCTTTCCAACCACATGGCATCGTTCCTTCTTTCCCTATGAAGTTAGGAGGGAAAACCGTGTGTGTCGAGGTAGAGGTAGTCAATGCTCCCCTCGACTATAACCTCTTGTTAGGATGGAGTTGGACTTATGCTATGAAAGTTGTGGTTGCTACAGTTTTTCAAGTCTTGTTGTTTCCACATGAGGGTCGGATAGTGACCATCGATCAATTGTCCTTCTCTAGACCTGACCCATCTTTGGGGGCATCCACGGTCCCGATGATTGATAATCCTCAACCAGGTGTCGTTAATGTAGGAGTTGGTTTCTGCCCATCCTTGATGGTTACCTTCGATTACCCAGCTCCTCATGACGATGTCAAATTTATATCTAATCACCATAAGGTTGAGATTTTTCAAGTTTTGTCATTCCGCACGACTTACTTTGAGGATCCTTGTATTCTTCCTTCCCCATCAGCCACGATGGATGAGACAGGGCACTCAGGCATTTCCATGCCCTTGTCAGCCGCTGAAGTAGTGTACTCTTTAGTCCAGCAAGCTTCAGCTAACCCTGATCCGACTAATGCACAAGAGTTAGATCCACTTCTAGAGCCTATTTGGGCTCAGGGTTCTCTTGCTAACATCGATTCGTTAGACTTAGTGTTGCCTTCTGACGAAGCAGTAATTGAAGAAATGACTAGTCTCGAAAAAATTGGGAATATCTTCATCACATATCATTTCTCCCAGAGTTAAGCCAAATCGAAGCAGAAGAATTCACCATTACCATGACGGGAGATCAGCCATGTCTTATTAATCTCTTATCTACACAAGAATTTTTTGTTGAGGGAAATATGGTGACTATCGCTGAAACTATACCCATCAACATCTCCCGAAACCCTCGCGTTGTGGAGAATGTCTTCGTCGGAGCGGATTACTCCCCCGAAGAATTCAAGTTTACACGGATCTTTTCAAATAATTCCACGATGTTTTTGCTTGGTCTTATGGAGAGATACCTGACATCGACCCACAAAGTGTCAATCATGGGCTACTTTTGTTTTTTTTCAAGCTCGCTTTGAGGTCCAAAAGAAACATCCGTTGAGACTTCATTTATGCTTTTCGATCTCGTCCGGATTAAATGAGAAAAGTAACCATTATGGAGTCTTCTTTAAGCCCTTTTTCAGACTCCTTAAAGATGAAAAGATTGTCGAGTGACCTTGTTTCTTCACACTCGTTAAATTGGTCCAGAAGAACGTTCCTTAATTGGGTCTTCTTTTAAGCCCTTTTCAGACCCTTCAAAAATGAAAAGATTGTCGAGCAATCTTGTGGCCTTTCACGCTCGTTAAACTGAAATTTTAAGTCATGTATGTCCGGTGGTAGTTTACCCCTTTTTTGGTCCGGACGGTCAACTGTATGAACAAAGGTATACTCTATCGAATTTCCATTCTTTAGAAGAGTACTCTCATGTATAATTTTATTCCTTTTTTGGGCCTGAGGGACTAAATTTACGAAAAATAAACCCCCACAGAGTCTATAGTTAAGCTCTTTTCAGACTCCCTAAAATTGAAAAGATCGCCGAGTGACCTTATTCTTTCACAGTCGTTAAATTGGTCTAGAAGAATATTCCTGACAGAGTCCATAGTTAATCTTTTTTCAGACTCCTTAAAAGTGAAAAAATTGTCGAGTGATCTTGTCCTTGTCACACTCATTAAAATGGTTTTGAATTGACGTCTAATCGGTGCTAGTTTATCCCTTTTTCGAAATGACTAGACTATTGTCGAACAAGGTACCCCAATGGAGTCTCCTTTTATGCTTTTTCAGATTCTCTAAATATGAAAAACCACTGAGCTTACCTTCTCTGGGCTCGTTAAACTTACATCGAAGGACGTTACCATTGTGTGTTCTATCAACCGCATTTGCATACCTTATTCACCAGCCTTGTGACAGTTTGCTTCTGCGTCTTAACACCTTTGGTCGTCAGAGGATTTTCCTCGAGTATCATTTTAACAGAACATCAGTCTTGTCCTTGTGCCTTGAGCTTGTATGTTTGCAGTACTCATTCCTCCATTGTAACATAATATTCCTTTATCTTTTTCCAAAATTATCGAAAAGAACAAAAAAATCAAATATACCCCAAAAAGAGGATGGGAAAAGTATTTTCTTTATTGGCATCATAATGAGTCACCCTTGGATAAAGCACATCTGTCTGTTTGATCATCAGATTATGGGATGTAGTACGACCTTAGGAAGCTTTTCTCGCTATATAGAGTTGTGTCCTCCACCGTTTGGTTACTCTTCCAAACATATGGAGAGTTTGTGTTGCCTCCTACTTCGTAGACTTATGATTAACATATATGTTGCCTGAGTCTTATCACTTGTTGTGCTATTGTCCAAGGGAAGTTTATCACTAAGCCTGAGTCAACCCCTCTGTAATATGTCTCTTGTCCACATACCCGACCATCCTGAACGTCCAATCAAGTCCTTGTTCGAAACCACTGAAGCCTTCAGTCTGATCATCAAGATTGTCAAGTCCATAACCAACAAGTCGTCGAAGATCTCTAGGTAGTGCAGTCGTACACTCATATCACACTCCTACCCTAGTTTTAGAAGATTTTGAAGTTGTTGCTCGAGCTCTGAAGTACAGCCATCAGGCCAAATCAGCTTCTGGAAGATGGATACTCTATATGTATATCTTTCTAATTTCGAGATGTAGCTCCGCTGTGTATTATTCACGGCTACTCTTTATAGTTATTTGACATGGATCTACAGTGTATTTGATTGCTAGCCATGGTTCTATTTTATCCCGAGCATGGGTATGCCCACCTCGGTGAGACATTTGTTATTTTGCAGACAACACCTCCTGGTTCCTAATCCCTGGGCTCAATCGTTCGACACATTAGTAAAGATTGGTAATGTATTTCGACCATCATATGCTCTTCTGACCTCACACATTAGGGCGCATCTTTTATAACCCTAAATTGCACCACACATGCTTACCTGGCATCAGGCCAACTCATATCCCTTCTTTGCCAAAACTCTGCTGAATAACTCTTTGAAAATCCTCTTGTATAAAGGCCCACGCACCCTAACCCATTACTGCATGTGTGTGCACGTTGGATGACTCGCTATAGCCCGCATGTACCTAACAAAGCATGAAAAAAGGAAAGTTGCCGATGGAACAAAAAGCTATGGTTCAGTTAACTGAAACTCTCAGCCATGCATGGCCGAGGGTTCATCCAAAACCCTAGCTCCTTCTAGCCTATAAAAGAAGGGGTAGGAGTACCATTTGGAAAAGGAAAAAATATAGCGAAGAAACTCTGCCCATTTACATAATACATTGTCCCAACCCTTTAGCCTTTCCTCATGCCAAAGGAGATTTAACGCAAAGCAGTTGAAGGATAGAAGAAGAGGAGCCCAGGATCAGGTTCAAGGAGCGGTGGCCGGTCTCAGCTTTGTTGTAAGTTGATTCACTTTCAGTAATAAAAAGAATACTTTTCCCATACCAATGCATGAATTATCTATGGTTTGATTAATTTATGCTTGATTTCTAACTGTTGAGTATAGAAGTAGCATGCATGCATAGTTGTTGTTTGTCTTGAGTGCAGGTCATCTGTAGAAGGAGCAGTGCAAGCAAGTAATCGAAGAGCAATGGAGGATCTACATCACACGCCGGTAATAAGGTTGGTAGTCCTTTTCCATGCATTTACTGTGAAAGAGGGGTTTAAATCTTGGGTTGTAGGTAATAAAGTAGTTTCTTTTTGGTCAAAATCTGCATGCAAGTCTAACCCTAGTTTTCTAGTTCGTAGGGTGTTTTTTCCAACAACAATTCTCCCAACTCACGAAATCCAAAATACTCTATATCAGATCAACGGTCCATATCTCTCCATAATCGAAGGGCTCAGATATTTTCATGACTTCGTGTTTCGCGATGTCGGAGGTTAGAGAACCTCCCTTATTCGGAGTTTTGAACTCGTGATTTTCAAGATCAATGGTCTAGACTCTCCCTTTGATAGACGACTGCGATCAAATCACGATTTTGTGTCTTGGGCATTTGGATGTGAGTCAAATCTGACTCTCCCAACTTCTGATTTTCTAAAACCTTATCCAGATCAATGGGCCATGATCCTCGATGATCCTATGGCCCAGATCACTTCGCGACTTTGCATTTCCCGAGTTCCTACAAATCTCTCCTTTGACTTCTCTATCTTGCGATTCAGTGAAATG
>ML819166.1:121044-143084 GCA_009831015.1 Picea engelmannii
GTGAAATTTTGATCTCTCACCATGTGTCCTGCCTTAATGGACGACCAGGATTTCTTCACAGCTTTGCAGTGTTAACTGACTGCTAGGATTATCCTCCTTTCAGATCCATTGTATCTAAAGGATGGTATTCCTTCATGCTCTGATTTGACGAATAAGGTCTAATATCCTCCTCTATGTTCTCCTACTATCTGGACTTAGATCTGACGGTCTAGATCATTCACAGTTCTCGATCCAATGGTCACTATCACTCCTCCTCCCGAGATTTTGCTTTCTCAAATATCTAAGTGCAAAGGCCATGAACTTTGATCCTTCTGTGAGCCTTGATGTATGGGATATCGTCTGTGTGTCTTAAAATTCTATCTATCCTAATATTTGGAAAACATTACCCTCGGCCCTAGTGCACACTTGCACTCTGCATGAAAATCTGGACCATCTGCATGCAACTCTGCACTATCTCTTCTGAGATTCTTGATCTTTCTCATCTGCGTCTTCCCAAAATACTTTTGGTGCCCACCTGGCACATTTTTCCTTTCTCATCTTCTAGTCTCTTGATCTTTGGTTCGCTATTGTTCTTGCCTGTAAAAATTTCTATCGTCGTTGTTGTTCTTGCCATCAATGAAAAGCACACTCTCCTTGTAAACATGCCAACAATAGAGTGGCAGTGACAGAGACAAACTGATAGAGGCATAGTTTGTGATAGAGACAGTTGGCCTACATTTATATTACAGGGCGGTTTGGGGAAAGGATAGGTGGTTGGAGCCAAAGAACTCAAGGGGTTGTAGCCTCCTCTTGTTTGGAGAAAAATAATTCAAGGAGTTGTGGCTTCCTTTAGGTTGGAGCCTGAGAACATGGGGTTGGAGAATCCTTCTAGTTGTAGCTGGAGAATCGGAAGTTGGTGCTTCCAATGAATGCATTCTTTTGATATATAATAAAATCATTTCGTGTTTTTCTCCCATTTGGGTTTCCACATAAATACCGATGCATTGTGTATCTATTGTGATGTGATGTTGTTTACAATTATACTACTGATGATATATTGAATGCTAATTATAAACTATTGATTATTGCTAAAGAATATACTTTGGTTAAAATTACTAAAATTGCTCATCATTGATTCACCCCCCTCTCAATAATCCAACAATTGGTATTAGAGAAAGTCCTTCAGAAGTCACTGGAAGGAGATCATGAACTACACTAGGATTGGTATCATGATTTGACGACCAAAATTATGACTTTTGGAGTATATAATCAATGACAACATATGTACACAAGGATTCAATGTTTGGCAAGAAATAGTAGATGGATAAAAAGCACCAGCCACTCCCCCGACAGATAAGGATGGAAAGAGACCTAGAGATAATGATTCTAGAGATAAAAATGCCATCCTGAATGGTTTGACTAAATCGATATACACCAAGGTTGTACACTGTGAATCCACAAAACAAATCTGGGACAAATTGAAGAATATCTATGAAGTAGATGCCAAATTTAAAGGAGTCAAACATCAAACATTTAGATTCAAGTTCGAACAATTGAAGATGAAGGAAGATGAAAACATTGCCTCCTACTTTATATGAGTTGATGAGACAATCAATTCCATCAAGGGTTTAGGAGAATAAATGAAGGAAATAGTCATTGCTGAAAAGGTACTGATGTCTCTACCTATGAGATATGATCTAAATATTTCAACCCTGGAAGAGAGAGAAAATATAGACACCTTGAGCATGGATAAGCTGCATGGGAAACTCACCATCTACGAGATGAAGAATAGAACCAAACTATACAGTCATGAAGGAAGAAACATTCAAGGCATCAAAGAAGATAAAGAAGAAATATAAAAGGAAGGCAAAGTCAAATTGTAGCTACAACAATGATCCAGAGGAAGATGAAGAGGTGACCAACTTTGTCAGAAAGTTGAAAACGAGAACTGGAAAATACAAAGGTAAGATTCCATTGATTTGTTTAATTGTGATGGTGTTGGTCATTTTTATAATAAATTTCCTTATAATAAAAAGAAAAGAAATGATGAAGAAGACGTCCCTAAAAATAAAAATCAAATTCAAAAGGGTAGAAGAAATAAAAAGAAGTTTTTCAAGAAAAACCTTTGCACCAAGGAAGATAATTCATCATCAGATGAAGATGAAGTCAGTGACAATGATATAGAAAGGGTACTATTAATGGAAATACAAGACTCCATTGAAGAAGGATGAAAATAAGAATATGAAGAGGAAGAATTGTATTGCAGAGAATAATTGTTGAGTTCCATAGAAGTTATTAAAAGAGAAAATAAGAAAAACAAGTCACTCTGGGAAAAAATAACAAATATAGAAGAATCTTAGAACTCCAAAGAAGTCAAGCAAATAATCATGAAGCTAAAACTCTAGGAAAAAGATGACAAGAGGATTAAAGAAGCAGTCAGAGGAAATTTAGATGAAAATGAGAGGATCATTGAAAATTTAGAAGCATAGATAGTCATTCTAAGAAAATATCTTCAGAAGAAGGACACACAACAAAACAACACAAAAATATTGGATAATATCATTAACATTCAAATACCTTACTATGAAAAATATGGATTAGGATACAATCAGATGCAGACAAAGAAAGGCTCGGTCTCCAAAATGACAGAGCAAGAAGAAGAACCAAGAAACTATGCAAAAGTTGTCAGAGGTCCCTCGAAAGAAGAAGACATGAAAACTCAAGAGGAATATTACATAGACACTGCACCACCTAGAAGCTTCATAAATTAGTATCATAAAATACCATCTATATAAAGACATAAATAAGAATAAGGATTCATAAGAGAAACACCATTCAGAAGATAGTATTGTTGGCCATTGACCAAGTTTTGGGAGTTTCTTGGTCATGTTGACCTATTTTGGAACTTCGACAGCCTGTCGAAGGAGGAGTGCAAGACGAGGAAGAGATCACAGGATATTAGCCCACTTTTGGATCCTTTTTGGGTTTTGGGGAATATGTAACGGGAATGGGATGTCGGCCCAATGGGTTTACCCATGTTTAGGCCTATTTTGTATGTATAAATAGAAGGATAGGCAATGTAAGAAGTAGTCGAATAGTATATCTATGTGATGTAGGCTAAGTGCTAAGGGTTGGATCTGTGTGATCAGGGGTTTGTGCATTCTATGTAAGACTATAGAGATGAGTGTAAGTCCTTGTGAGAGACTATAGATGACTTAGTGTTGTAACACAAGGAAGAAGGATCTAGCGAGCTATGCATATCTTCTGTCCTGTGCGGAGTAAGGGATTTTGATGACTTTGTGATTGTAACTGATTGAATGAAGACAATAAAGAAGAAGAGTTGGTGGATGTGGCCCCAAGGTGGGGGTGAACCACGTAAACATTGTGTTGTCTTGCTTTATGCTTATCTTAGTGTGTTTATGTCTTCTTTTTCTAAGTGTTTTGAGATGATTGGATAGACCTGCTTATGCTTAGTGCTAAGGATATGCGAGAATATTAGATCTGAACCATATGAATGTGCTTAGTGCTTGATCTGCTAGATCTGACCTATCTATTGATGCTAAGTGCTTAAGTATGTTATAACAATGTGAATTTTGTGAAGTCCTGTTTTATCAGTGAAGTGATTAATGATTAGAAATTGTAGAACTAACGGTGCTAAGTGCTTTATTAAGTAGTACAATCACAGATCTATGTCCCAGCTAAGGTTGCAAACACTTGAGTCTTGCAACCACCCCTTTCTATACCTTGGGTGAGACTTCATATTCTTCGCAGGTGTTGCTGAAAGGGCCGATAGTTAGGGTTTTGTTGGTGCGTTGTTGTAGCATTGAACCCCGAGTCTTCCCCCGTGCCAACAAGTGGTTCTGTTGTCAAGACCTGGAACTGTGATTGCTGGGAACTGAGGAAGAAGAAGCTTGGTGAACAAAGTTGACCTGAAAACCTTGTGCAAGGATGTGTGCCATAGTGATTAGTGTTCTAATTGATCTATAAAGCTCTGTGTTGAAGAAAAGAGGTTGAATCAGAAAGAAAGAAGCTTGATCTGAAGAAAAGAGGCCGGATCTGAAAGAAGAAGCCTGATTTGAAGAAAAGAGGTTGGATCTGAAGAAAAGAAGTAGGATCTGAATTGTTTGTGCTATAAGAAAGGTAAAAGTGAGAACATCTGATTAAAAGAGGTAAGATCTACAAGCTCTGTGGTCTGATAAAGGTAAGAATAGTTAAAATTTTTAGATTTGGAAGCTTTGTGCTCTGTAGAAGTAAGATAGTGGAATTTTTTGTTTCTAGAGTATGGATCTAGGTATGTTTAATAGAGTCTGTCCTAGTTTGAAAACTAGGGCATTAATATATGAAAGAAGGTTTTATATGAGTAGATCTGGTAAGAATAGTGAAAGATATGTTATACCTATGCATAGAAAGAATGTTTGGACTAACGAATGGATGTAGGATCCTAGAAAGAATTTATTGTAGGTTAGCTCCTATGATCCTAGTGCACAGTATATAAGAGGATTGGGATCATTTAAAAGAAAAAGAGGATTAACCCTTTGTTACAGTTGTAGAAAACTGGGCCACATTGCTAAAGAATGCCCTGGGAGAAGACCTAGTTGTCTTTGATGCAAATCTATGGACCATGAAGTGTTGGATTTCCCTAGAATGATTTATAAGCTTGAAGGAATGAATCTGAATCAAGAAAATCCTAAGGTATCTCTAGAGGCTATAGCAGAAGCCCAAGAAGAATCACAAAAAATATTGCAACAAATGAGAGAAACCTTGAATGACCATCGACATGTCAAATTATCATAAATATTCAAAGGAAAAGAATGCATCGAAGAAAGAATAGGAGAGTTCGACATTGACTGTGTCATATATGAGGAAACACATGTGAATATCATGACAGAGAGAACTTGGGAAGCTACAGGAAGGCCTTCTATGATTCTTTCATTAGGAGGAATAGGGTTATTCATAGGAAAACTGGTAAACCTGTGTGGAAGTCTCGCTCAGATACCTATGACCATCAATGGAACTTTGACAGAGGAATATTTTGAAACTATTCAATTTATTGAGGACAATGCCCCATTTACCATGTTACTAGGGAAACCTTGGATTGACAGAGATGAAGCCAGACGAAAGAAAGAAGAAGACGTCTTGGAACAGAAGAAGCAAGAGTTAAAATATTTCATGACTAGAAGGATCACATACTTGATTGAAGAACAAGAGAACAGATCGAATCTATTTGACACCAGAGACCTTGATGTCAAAGGTGCAAGAACACTAGAAGACCCATAGAAGACTAAAGTACTTATTCCATATAAAGAAGAAGTATTACCCCTAAATCCTAGGAAAGAATCTCAACAACACGTAGTGACTATGTTAAAAGAAGATAAGAATCAAAATGGAAAAATAAATATCGAGATGAAGATCATTGGAAAGAAGGATATAAAGCTAAGTAAAAAGAGGGCTAATATTGAAAATTTAAAGAAGATTCCAGAGGGAAATTTGCAGACACAAAATTTGCATAATTGGAGTTTCATCGGGATATCAGAACAATGACACATGGTACTTCACCAGGGAGAAGCAATATAGTCATTAGGGCCGATATATTTGTTCGTCTCCTGCTCTGAACGGGTCAAAAAGAATTTACAGCATGACACCAGAACATTGGACCACACCATAATGGATAGACCAAGAGTTAATGAGGCTTCATACCCATTACAAGAAAACCATTGCCAAGTTTCCTACTTATCCTATCGTGTCATGCACGAAGAACACTTTTGCTAACTAATAATTTGAAGCTCGCAGACAAAGAGAATTGTATACAGTGATCTTTGCGCTATTGTTGTTTGTTCTAGTGTCATATCTAAGATCATTGTGACCCTGATAATTTTAATCCTGAGCACATATGTCCAACAAGCTCACCGAAGTTGAAGAATCAGTAACAAAATTTCTCCTTGACTTAATGACTGAAAGAGTCATGTCAGAGAGAGGAGTGTCTACAGGTGTACAAGAATCTTCAACGAGACGATTGTCGACCTCTCTATCCATTGCTCGAGTCGGTCCATATCAGCTAGTAGATGAAAAGAGAACTAAGAACAAAGACAATATCATGAATGCCAAGGTGATTCTGAGTATTTTACCTACCTATCTACTACCTCTCAGTGGCGCAATCAATCGAGACAGTGTGCCCAAAGATTTTGAGTACACATTGGTTAATGTTTATCTCTCGAAGAGGATACACACAGTGCACGTAGACCAGGATAAGATCACAGCATTGAAGTTAAGAAACTTCAATCTTGGTGACAAGAAGGTTTATAGCATGCTCACCCCACATAAGTATCTCACCAAAACAAAAGGAAATAATTCAAAGATAATTAATCAATCATGGACCCATAACCTCACGCAATCCACACTGCTCAATTCCATGAAGATCCCACACTTCGGAAGGCATCAAGAAGTGAATGCACGCGTCAAGTTGTTGTTGTCATACTACCATGGTGGATATTTGTGGTTGAACCACTACATCACAGTGGATCCGACGTTGATCAATTATATCAAAGGGCTAAGCATGCAAGGCCCTAACCCACAAGAGTTCTACCCTGAAAAAAACCATGGATCACACTCTTGTACAGAATATTAAGGACACTTACAAATATGTCAAGAAGGGCACATGAGGCTTCAAGGTAGATTCTATATAGAGCGGTGTAGTGTGCCTTGCCTGCAAATTGATTGTAGGAAATTTGGTGCGAAAGAATCTACCCACCCAAGTCACGGGGTTCATAGTCGACCTTATAGGGAAGTGCACAGAAGGACTTCAGATGAATTGGGTGCAATACCTGTTAAACCAGTTGGAACTCAATTGCAGGGAAGTGCAGGATCAAGGACATGAGTTCCACTTCAACTCGCTTCTCATATTGGTTTCTTTCATCACATGGGAGATGCTGGAAGGTGCGATCTTCCTGGACATCAAGCCATTTGAACCTTTGGCCGTGAAGTTCAGTACACTATGGTACTCGAACAACATGAATAAAAAGTGTCAGTCGAATTCCGTGTTCCACACATATTACAACCAGCTGAAGACAACTATCCAGATGGAGCCTCGTATAACCCCGAAAACTCTCCACAAGTTCAGGCCCTTGATGAAATTCAACATAGATGACCATTTCAACTATATCACAGCGCACGCTGATGAGCATAAACAACAGCTATAGTCATACTACAAGTTGACGGAGGAGGATTTGGAGGAAATCACCAAGCAATGGTCGACGGACCTCCTCATCCCAATAGACCCCGCAGAGATATCTGATATTGACAATCCCAAAGAAGCGCATGATACCCCTAGACCTAGAAAGACAAAGAAGAATGAAGATGCCCAAGATGTCAGCAGTACTTCGACGAAGACTACTTCTATCTCACTTGAGAAAGGAGGTGATGGCAGAGAGATAGTTGGCGTAGAAGTAGAATAGAAGAAAGGTGAGGTTACACCACCTAGAGATGAGGAGGACCCCTCAAAGAAAAGGAAGTTTTCCCCACCGAAACCCTCATCCGAAAGAAAATGAAAGAAACCATGACCAAATTTGAGACTACCCTCACATCAGATGACTTTGATTTTATTGTAGTAGCCCTGAATGATACTTCACTGGAGATAGAAGAGAAGCAAAAATCTAAGCAGGAGGAGGTGTTCCATCATATTAAGGATGAACATCAAGGAGTGAAAAAGGAACTACATTCCAGCCGCGTAGTTTCTATTGTGCCTCCATCAATGGAAACACCAGAACTAGATGATGAGTTGGCTAAACTACATCGTATCATTGATACAGATGAATCTCGCCTTCGAAAATATTAGGATGAAACAACACAAGCCATGCAGGATTTAGCACAAGTACAGAAAGAACTTGAGGACCAACACATTGTTGCAGAATGGGGAAAGATTGCTCTGCAAGAGAAATGGGATGAAGAAAAAATAAAGTTGCAGCAAAGCAGGAACATTTGCTCGCAGAGCAACTCTAAGTTAAGGAAATGGTCAATAGAGCACTTCGCTTTGTGATAGTTTTCAAAGTAAATACCAAAGAGAAATTTCCCCAACAGGTGGCACAACTTGAAGAGGTAATCCAACAGCTCCAACAATGCATAACAGACTTGGAGCTCCGCACTGTGCCTGAGATCCCTCAATATGTAAGAGACCTAAGGGAATAAAATTCCCATAGTGCAGTTGAAAGATTAAAAGATATTTCCTTGGAGTGCAAGTAGCTGAGTAAACGGAGAGCCCAAACATATGAAAACCTCACTGAGAACCCATAATTGCAGGCGCTGGAGTCGCAAATCCAAGAAGTAAAGAAGCATGCAGACACACTTCAGGCACAGCTAAAGGCCCTATCATTCATAGACAGAATGAAGAGGTATCACAAGAAACAAATAGCCTAACAACAGATCCATACGATCCAAATCAAATTGATGGAAATAACTCAACGGCTCCAACCAATACAAGATAAGGCATGCATGTTCTTTACAGAGGTCGAGAGCCAAGGAGCATAGCTAGAATAGGTCGTCATCACAACAAAACAATGCCTAGAAGGGATAGTGAATGATGTAGTGATCCAGGAGTTCACCGAACAAGAGGCCACAACAAAGCAGCAAGTTGAAGCCGCTAGAGGTGTTCGAGGAAAAACTAGGCAGACCAGAGTGACTCGGGACGAGTCACAGGTGAGTGTTGGGGGCCTGTTGGCCCTTGACCAAGTTTTGGGAGTTTATTGGTCATGTTGACCTATTTTGGGACTTCTAAAACCTATCGAAGGAGGAGTGCAAGACGAAGCAGAGATCACGGGATATCAGCCCACTTTTGGATCCTTTTTGGGTTTTTGGGAAAATGTAACAGGAATGGGATGTTGGCCCATGGGTTTACCCATGTTTAGGCCTCCTTTTTATGTATAAATAGAAGGATAGGCAATGTAAGAAGTAGTCAAATAGTATATCTATGTGATATAGGCTAAGTTCCAAGAGTTGGATCTACATGATCAGGGCTTTGTGCATTCTGTGTAAGATTTCAAAGCTAAGTGCAAGTCCTTGTGTGAGACTATAGATGACTTAGTGCTTTAACTCAAGGAAGAAGGATCTGGTGAGTTGCGCAGATCTTTTGTCCTATGCGAAGTAATGGTTTTTGATGACTTTGTTCTTATAACTGATTTACTGAAGATAATAAAGAAGAAGAGTTGGTGGATGTAGCCCCAGGGTGGGGGTGAACCACATAAACACTATGTTGTCTTGCTTTATTCTTAACTTAGTGTGTTTATGTATTCTTTTTCTAAGTGCTTTGAGATGATTAGATATATATTCTTATGCTTAGTGCTAACGATATGTGAGAATATTAGATCTGATCCATATGAATGTGCTTAGTGCTTGATCTGCTAGATCTGACCTGTCTATTGATGCTAAGTGCTTAAGTACATTATAATAGTGTGAATGTTGCGAAGCCCTATTTTATTAGTGAAGTTATTAATGATTATATCTTGTATAACTAATGGTGCTAAGTTCTTTATTAAGTAGTACAATCACAGATCTGTGTCCCAGCTAAGGTTGTAGACACCTGAGTCTTGCAACCACCCTTACCTCTACCTCGGGTGAGACTTCATTTTCTTCACAGGTGTTACTGAAAGGGCCGGTAGTTAGGTCTTTGTTGGTGCACTTTTGTAGCATTGAACCTTGGGTCTGCTCCCGTGCCAACAATTATACTCCCAGGTATCAAACTATTTTTCTTGGTTCATGTTATTCATGTTATAATTTTGGGCACAAAGTTGTGAATTGTAGAGCCAATACCAAGAACAAAAGAAATGATGAGGGTTATATAAGAAATAGTGTTCCAAGAATATCTCATGAAGCACAAAATAAAAGATACAACAAATTTGGATCATTAAGTGAAAAGGTAGAATGCTATAAGTGAAACAACTTTGGACATATGGCTAGAGACTGCAGACTCACTATTCATCCAAGATAACCAAAGCAGAATATCAACAGTCATGAGTAGTAACCATAAAGGATATGGATAAGAAAGAAGGATCAATTCAACACTAAAGAGTGCAATATTTCTCTACAATATCAACACAAGAAACTTGGATTTTATGTTGATAGTGGATGCTCAAATCATATGACAGGTGATAAAGACAAATCTCTAGCATTGAAGAAGGAAAGAGATGGATCAGTTTCATTTGGGAATGACAAATCAACCAGGATCATTGGAAAGGGCACAATCAAGCTCAAAAGTAAGGATGCCATGGTAGGAAATTTTTTATTGGTCAAAGACATCAAGAATTCCTTCTAAATAAGAAGTGAAAGGCATTTGAAAACTTTAGGACATACAAACAGATGGTTGAAACTGAGACATAGTTAAAAATCAAGTGTTTGAGATGAGACAATGGAGTAGAATTTACATCAAAGGAATTCATGGAATTCTACAGTGAACATGAAATGAAGAGGCAATTCTCAGAAGCTAGGACACCTAAACAAAATGGAGTTGTTGAAAGGAAGAACAAAACAATACAGGAAATGGCCAGAACCATGTTAATGGATTCCAAGTTGACAGATGTCTTTTGGGTACAAGAAATGCATATAGAAATTCACATACAGAGTATAGGGATGGTAAAAATTAATAGTGATAAGACTCCATACGAACTATGGTAAGGAAGACAACCAACAAATGTGAATCACTTTAGTTTTTTTGGAAGCAAATGCTACATCAAAAGATGGAAGAATTGGAAAATTAATTTCTCGAGTCGATAAAGGCATATTGGTTGGGTACTCAAGCAAAAGGAAAGCATACAAATGTTTCAATCTGAGACTCAACATAATAGTATAAATCATCAATGTGATGATTGATGAGACAGATGGTCGAAGGATAAAAGAAATTAGGAAAGATTCAATGGAACATGAAGAATATTTGAAAGAAGAAGAAGTTGATGAAGAATCAGATGAAGAAGAAGAGAATCCAGAAGAACAACAAGAACAACATGATCTTCAAGTACCCCCAAATAAACCAAACAGATGAGTGCAAATACATAATCCATCAGAACAAATAATTGGAAATAAATATGCAGGATTAGAAACCAGAAGAATAATTTGCTTACCATAACAACAAAATATAGCACTACTATCTACCATTTAGCTGAGAAGTTTTGAAGAATCTAGTAAGGATGAATTATGGATCAAAGATAAGGATGAAGAGTTAGACCATGCAGAAAATAATGATGCTTGGGAACTGGTTTGAAGGCCAAAGAAAAATAATGTAATCGGTACAAAGTGGGTCTTTGGCGCAAACCTGTGCAGCCCTCGGGCCAAGATCCGCTCACAGGATCGTTCAAAAACCTTCTCGAGCTGAAGTGACTCTTTTGGATCCCAATCAAAACCTCAAAAGTCTGATCCACAGGTCCTTTACCTTCCTCACGGTCTCTGTGCACGTCCGTGAACTTTTTCCCGAAATGGAATTTCGGGTTTCGGAACTAACTTTTTTTCTACGTCAAGAGTCCTTGAATCTTCGACCTCACAATCTATGAAATGATGAATTGCCGAAATTGGCTTCAAATTCAGTTATCCCCCTGCACTAAAACCTTGTTCTATGTGACCGCTCCTCATATGACTGCAGTCGTCCGACCTCCTATCCCTTGGACTCCTGAAAAGCTGATTCCCTAAATGTCGAAATACCTATGTCCCGTCTTTCTCCTCCTTTTTGCGATTTCGGATTTTCAAACGCCAAATTTCTCTGACCTTATGTCTTCAGGATCCTTGAAATGCCAAACCTCGGTATCCTGAAATACTTCTCCTGTGAACGCCTTCAGGACTTCACGTTTCAGAATTTCGCGAATCCTGGCGCAACAATTCTCCACTGAACTTTGATACTTCCAGTACCCGAAGTACCGAAGTAATTTCCTACTGCCATATGTCCTCTCCCTGGACGCTTCCAATCCTCTTTTGGATTTCATAACTTTGCAACCCCTGTGACACTTCCTCTGTCTGTTCGAATCCATGGTATTTGAAATCCTGGTGGACTCCCCGATCTCCACCATGTGTCCTCCCGCTTAGACGGTCCAGATCGTTTCGGGACTTCACCACTCGCAAAGTCGAAAGACTCCTTCCTCTTCTGTTTCCTGATGTCTGAATCCCTGAAATGGGTGATCTCACGACACGTGTCCTCCTCTAAATGGATGGCTCATATATCTTCGCTTATTTTGGGACTATCCCTATGGAGTGTCCCGACCTTTTGTCATCAGGACCTCCGAAATCCCAAATTCTGAAATCTCGATAGCTCTGCACTCTTCGGGACTTTTCACATTTCTCCGCTCTGTGCTTGAGGTTTAAACTTTGTGCAGATTCTGACCAATCTGATGGCTTTCAGTGATCCATCTGAGATCCAACGACTCATAACTGTTCCTGATGTATGCGCCTCCTACGTTGCTCCCTGGACGTGGAAATCCAACGGTACAAATCTCTTTCTCGGCCTGATCTGACGACAATTGTGCTCCTCCTGAGCATGCACATTCTTCCTAACCTTTTCTCTTTCCCTATGCAAACTCTACAACTTTGAGTCTCTCCCATGTTCTCAATGACGTTGTTCCTCCTGATCTTTTGGGACTCTAAACTCTCCAAAGAGTTCCCCTACCTCTGCGATCTTTTCCGCTATGATCTATGCACAAAGGCACATTTCCTCTTGATCTTCTCCTTTTGAATCCTCAAAGGATTCTTCGACTTCTGCACTCCTTGAAAAGTATTTTCATGCACGAAGGCGCTATCTCTTCGGATATTTTCCTATAGCTTTGACCTCTAAGGAATTTATCCTTTTTCTTCTCCTTCAGATGGAGAATCTGATGCCCTCCTGGCACTTCTTTTTCTCAAGAAACTCCTTGTTGAGTCTGCAGGGTGTTCAACAACCCTGTGAAGATCCTTCCTTGGAGTCTTCTTTGTTTCTGAACTCAAAGAGTTCTTTCCTTGTGCTCTATCTGCACATCAACTCAATTCCCTCCTGGCAGAGTGTCTTCTCACAAAACATTCAATAGTTTTGTCTTCTCCTGTGAAATCTATGCACCCGCTCAATGCCTTCTTGGCATAGCTCTCATAATCCTCGGTGATTATGGTTCTCTTTGAACTCATAGTAGATTTCCTTCCTTAATGCAACCTATGCATATGCTCAATGCCTACCTGGCAGAGCTTTACAGAACTCCTCGGAGCTTCTGTCTTCTCACTGTATTTTATCCCACACAGTCTTGCCTCCAAGGTATTCAACTACCTTGAGGTATTCCCCTGATTTAATGAATTCAGCTGCTATGCCCTCCTGGCACGTCTCTTTCTGAACCCTCAGAATTTAGAAATGTACCCTTATGCACAGCTATCAGAACCTGCAGTGTTATGTCACACCCGCCAGGTGTAAAGCCTCAAAGACCTCCAAACCTGAAATCAAACAACTCCTGCAAATGCATACCTACAACATACATCTACAACATAAAATGAATACTCAAAGACATTCACACAACACAAACAATATGCAGAAAAAACTTCTCTAGTTTGTATTAATAAAATGCCTCTTTACAAAGGTGTTATGAGCACAGACTGTAATAAGGTCTCGGCTCTCCTCAACTCTCACTTACTCTATGCTCTTGGTCTACTTACTATCAAAGAATATCTCTAGATATTTTACATGAGGGGCTCTTTGAGCTCTTCCCTCCAAAGCTACCTACCCTATTCAATTACATTAAACTTATATTGAATGGGTTGTCTAGTCTAGATCTAGATCTCATCCTTACAACCATTAAGGCTATCTACTCTAATGCCTACACAAAGGAACGGATTCATGGTTCAATGGCATTACAACATTTAATTAAATTCAATTTCAAATTTGAAATGAGGGCTACACCTCTTCTCCTTGAATGCATGTGCTTGAATGCGCTGAGTTGGTTGGCGTGTGGCTGGCGTGGAGAGATGCTCTTGCATCATACTTCTCTACTACAAAAATTCATGAGCTCCTTCTCATGAGCTCTCCATCTCAGCTACTGAGATCCTCCTAGATCCCAAACAAATTTCTGGAGCTGTTCATCTGCCCCACTTCCCTGCTACTGCTACTGCTTTTGCTGCTCTGCTACTTCTTCTTCTCTCCCTAGATTTCTCTTGCTGATAATCTCTACTGATCTCAACATCAACCTTCTGATGTCTTCTATCACCTCATCTAGCTACTACAATGGCTAGCTTTGTCCTTGTAGTCTCTTCTGCTGCAATTTATTTCTGTCAATGGGAAAATCATCATGATCTCCCATGTCATCTCCTTCATCTACTTCCAACTTGACTTGTTGGATGTGCAAGCCCTGCACTATAAACCTTCTCTCCAAGGCTTCAATCTATTCACACAGATCAACAAATCTCATGCTATCTACCTCTTCTTATTCTACTTCTGCAATCTCCAGCGTTGCAGTCTTTTCAGCTTCCTGGCTGAAAATATTGAGCCACTCCTCAGAATGCTCATCTTCCTCTATTTGGGCATCCTCCAATATGTGCTCCAAATCTTCTTTCATGACATTCAAAGATAGTTGTCCTTCTCTTGCTATTGTTGTTTCATCAACAACACTGACTTTGGCCTCCTCTGGGATATGTGGCGGGAATATTTCAATTCCCCCAATCATCAAAAAATTTCTTTGATATTCCTTCCTTGTCATCTACTCTGGCTGATTCAAATCCATTTCTGAGCTCAGGAGACTCTCACATAGCCTCATTTCTATTCCCATGCTCTCTTGGAAAATTGGGTTTTTCCTACTATTCTCCTAACAATCCATGAGATCTCGCAGTGACCTCGTTTCATTGCCCTCTTGGCAATGTGAAATTCCCTGGCTGTCCTCATGATAGTCTATGAGATCCCACAGTAATATCATCTCATTGCCCTCCTGGAAATTAGGAATTTCTGTTCTACCCTCCTGACAGTCTTTGAGATCTTCAGTCGATCCCATGTCATCCTCACTACTGAGGTTTCTCCCAGCTTTTGGTTCACACACTTGAACCATCTTCTCCTCTAGTTTGTTGAGGTTTTCTGCATGCCTCAACCATATTTTCAACAACCTTTGTTGTCTTTTATCCATCAAATCCTTGACTGGACATTTTTATTTTGTCCTCATGGGCCATTCATATACCCATATCGACTTGGTATCTTGCTGCATCCCAAATTCAAGTTCATCCATCCTTGCCCTAATATCAGCAAGCTCCTTATCCCATACAACGTTCTCCTACTGCTGTCAGTTCTTCTTCCCATTATGTGCATGACCTTCAGTAGTCATTCGGCCCTCTGTCTACCCTCTTGGAAAACCTGTTGCTGTCACTCTGCAACTGTGAGTGCTTTAGCTTCTCTTACAATCCTCCTGACTGTCTTCTTGATTGTTGTCTACCTACAAACAATCATTATAGAGCTTCCAGTACTCTGTCTTCCTTTTCCTTCTCTCTGCCTGTCCCTGCAAGCTACCTATGATACCAAACTGACGTGTACCATAGTATTCTCCTTCTCTTCCTGCTTCCTCTATCTGCAATGTACAAACAGAGTCAGGCTCTGATACCACTTGGCGCAAACCTGTGCAGCCCTCGGGCCGAGATCCACTCACAGGATCGTTCAAAAACCTTCCCAAGATGAAGTGGCTCTTTTGGATCCCAATCGAAACCTCAAAATTCTGATCCATAGGTCCTTTACCTTCCTCACGGTCTCTGTGCATGTCCGTGAACTTTTTCCCAAAATGGAATTTCGGGTTTTGGAACTAACTTTGTTCCGACATCAAGAGTCCTCGACTCTTCGACCTCCCAAACTCTGAAATGCCAAATTACCGAAATTGGCTTCAACTTCAGTTAGCCCCCTGGGATAAAACCTTGGTCCATGTGACCGCTCCTCATATTACCTCAGTCATCTGACCTCCTGTCCCCTGGACTCCCGAAAAGACGATTCCCAAAATGCCGAAATACCTATGTCCTAGCTTTCTCCTCCTTTTTGCGATTTTGGATTTTCAAACGCCGAAATGCTCCGACCTTATGTCTTCAAGATCCCTGAAATGTCGAACCCCAGTATCCCGAAATACTGCTCTTGTGAACGCCTTCAGGACTTCATGTTTCAGAATTTCATGAATCTCAGCGCAACAATTCTCCATTGACCTCTGATACTCCCAGTACCTGAAGTACCAAAGTAACCGCCTGCTACCACATGTCCTCTCCCTGGATGCTTCTGATTCTCTTTTGGATTTTGGAACTCTGTGACCCCTCTGACACTTCCTCTGTCTCTTTGAATCCCTAGTATCCTAAATCCTGGTGGACTCCTTGATCTCCACCACATGTCCTCCCGCTTGGACGGTCCAGATCGTTTTGGGACTTCGCCACTCGCGAAGTCGAAAGACTCCTTCCTCTTCTGTTTCTCAATGTCTGAATCCTCGAAATGGGTAATCTCACGACACATGCTCTCCTCTAAATGGAAAACTCATATATCTTCTCTTATTTTGGGACTATTGCTATGGAGTATCCCGACCTTTCGTCATCAGGACCCCTGAAATCCCGAATTCTGAAATCCCGATAGCTCTGCACTCTTCGGGACTTTTCGGATTTCTCCGCTCTGTGCTTGAGATTTAAACCTCATGAAACTTTCAAGAAATCTAATAGCTATCGGTGATCCATGTGAGATCCAATGGCTCACAAATTCTCCTGTTGTACGTGCCTCCTACGCTTCTCCCTGGACGTGGAAATCCAACGGTCCAGATCTCTTTCTCGGCCTGATCTGACGGTAGTTGTGCTCCTCCTGAGCATGCGAGTTCTTCCTGAACTTGGAAGAATTATCCAAGTGTTCAAAGGCCTCTACCTTTGCTCTTTCCCTCTGTGAACTCTACAACTTTGAGTCTCACCCACGTTCTCAACGACGTTGTTCCTCCTGAGATTTCAGGACTCTAAACTCTCCAAAGAGTTCCCCTTCCTCTGCGATCTTTGCCACTATGATCTATGCACAAAGGCACTTTTCCTCCTGAGCTTCTCCTTTTGAATACTCAAAGGATTCTTCTACTTCTGCACTCCTTGCATAGTCTTTTCATGCACGAAGGTGCTATCTCTTCTGAGATTTTCCTGTGGCCTCGACCTCTAAGGAATTTATCCTTTTTCTTCTCCTTCAAATGGAGAATCTGATGCCCTCCTAGCACTTCTTTTTCTCAAGCAACTCCTTGTTGAGTCTACAGGGTGTTCAAAAACCCTTTGAATATCCTTCCTTAGACTCTTCTTTGTTTCTGTACTCAAAGAGTTCTTTTGTTGTGCTCTATCTACACATCTACTCAATGCCCTCTTGGTAGAGTGTCTTCTCACAGAACATTCAGTAGTTTTGTCTTCTCCTGTGCACTCTATGCACTCACTCAATGCCTTCTTGGCATAGCTCTCAGAATCCTCGGTGATTCTAGTTCTCTTTGAACTCACAATAGAGTTCCTTCCTTAATGAAACCTGTGCATATGCTAAATGCCCACCTGGCAGAGATTTACAGAACTCCTCGGAGATTCTGTCTTCTCACTATGTTTTATCCCACACAGTCTTGCCTCCAAGGTATTCAACAACCTTGAGGTCTTCCCTTGAGTTAATGACTTCAACTACTATGACCTCCTGGCATGTCTCTATCTGAACCCTCAGAATTCAGAAATGCACCCTTGTGCACGGCTATCATAAACTGCAGTGTTCTGTCACACCCTCTGGGTGTAAAGCCTCAAAGACCTACAAACCTAAAATCAAACAAATCCTGCAAATGTATACCTACAAGATACATCTACAGCATAAAATGAATACTCAAAGACATTCACACAACACAGACAATATGCAGGAAAAACTACTCTGGTTTGTATTAATAAAATGCCTCTTTACAAAGGTGTTATGAGCACGGACTGTAATAAGGTCTCATCTCTCCTCAACTCTCACTTACTCTATGCTCTGCTTCTACTTACTATCAAAGAAGATCTCTAGATATTTTACATGAGGGACTCTTTGAGATCTTCCCTCCAAAGCTACCTACCCTATTCAATTACATTAAACTTACATTGAATGGGCTATCTAGTCCAGATTAGATCTAGATTTCATTCTTACAACCATTAAGTCTATCTACTCTAATGTCTGTGCAAAGGCATGGCTTCATGGTTCAATGAACTTACAAAATTTAATTACATTCAATTTCAAATTTGAAATGAGGGCTACGCCTCTTCTCCTTGAATGCATGTGCTTGAATGCACTGAGCTGGCTGTCGCATGTCTGGCATGGAGAGATGCTCCTACATCAGTATTTAGGAACAAATTGAATGAGGATGGACAAGTTACCAAGAACAAAGAAAGACTAGTATGAAAGGGACCTCTTAGGTTGAAGGTATATATTTTGAAGAAAATTTGTCCCTAGTTGCTAGGATGGAAGAAATCAGACTGATACTAGCCTATGCATGCTCCAAGAATATTAAAGTGTATCATATGGATGTAAAATCAACATTCCTAAACAAATATCTAGAGGAATAAGTGTACATCAAGCATCCAAAAGGATTTCAGTTGCTAGAGAAAGAAAATTAGGTTTGTAGTTTGAAGAAAGTCGTGTATGGTCTCAAACAATCCCCCAGGGCATGGTATTCAAGGCTGGATAGATACCTACAACAACAAGGGTTTAGGAAAGGAAATGCAGACAACAATATCTACATAAAGGTAAATCAAGATAGTATTATGTTAATTGAAGTTTATGTTGATGATATTATTTTTGGAAGTGATGATGAGAGGATGAGTGAGATGTTTTCCAAAGACATGCATAATGAATTTGAGATGTCCTTTCTTGGAGAGTTATATTTCTTCTTGGTTATTCAGATATATCAGAGAAACAAAGGTATCTTCATCTCTCAAGAAAATTATATCAGATAAATGTTGAATAAATTTGGAATGACAGATTACAAACAAATCAATACTCCTATGCATACAAGTTGCAAGTTAGGTAATGATGATGATTCTAAGGACCCAGATCAAAGACAGTACAGATAGACGATTGGTAGCTTACTGTATGTGACAACTTCTAGACCAAATGTGATGCAAGAAGTTGGAAAGGTTGCACATTTCAAGCAGTACCAAATGAATCACATGGTTTGGTAGCAAAGAGGATATTTAGATATCTCAAAGGTACTAAAGCGTTTGCTTTATGATATCCAGAAAGGAAGAATCTATCTCTTGTGGCCTACATAGATGCAAATTAGGCAAGTTTCATTGATTATAAAAGAAGTACGAGTGGAGAAACTTTATACTTGGGTGAGTGTCTAGTATCATGGATAAGAAAGAAAAAGTCATCAATATATTTGTCCACAACATAGGCATAATACATTGCAACAACATCTTGTTGTACTCAGGTTCTTTGAATGAAGAAGACATTGCAGGATATGCAAGTAAAGTATTATGAGCTTATTTCAATACTTTATGATGACACCAATGTCATCAGTATTTCAAAGAATCCAATGATGAACTCTAAGACGAAGCATATTATGATCAAGTATCACTTCTTACAGGAACAAGCTACAGAAAAGAACATCAATCTAGATTATGTTGAGACAAAGGAGAATATTGTAGATATCTTCACCAAACCAATTGCAATAGAACCTTTAAAGTATATGAGACAAAAACTTGGAGTAGTTTCTTCCCCATAGTGATCCACTCAACAACAATCTTAATTAGATAGGGGAAGAGTAACAATAGTCTTCAAGAATTTCAAGTAACAAAACTTTTGAATTCTTTTCATATATACGTCAAAGTATTACTGAGGAAGCACCGTGAAGAGAAAATCATGTAGAGACAGTAGAGGCCTATAGACATGGGGAGTAGGCCCAAGAGGAGGATTACCCTTTGTCATTTATGTCAAAGGGGGAGAGATAAAATAAGGCATGTATACATAAAGAGAGAATCATGCAGATAGGGGGAGCACTAGTCATAGGGGGAGCAAGGGAATAAGTATTTTCATGCATAAGTGTTGCCATCAATGCCAAATGGGGATATTGTTGATATTTTCATTGTCATTGATGTCAACCCTTAAAGAATCCCCGATAGTGTGGTTTTGGTACCCTAAGTTGACTGAGAAATATGGGCATGATGGATAGAGTAAATGCATGAAAGAAACACATAGATGGATAATACTCATTGTTTCATTTCCGATGATATGTGGAATTCCGTGTAGTTCCTCATGTTTAGGGAGATATAAATTTGTGAAGTTATAAGACTCAAAGAATTTTCCAAGAAGCCCCTAGTTGGTTACAAGTTCTTAATCAAAGGGGTAAAGGTTTTGTAACAAGAAAACCCTAGAATTCCTAAATTAAGGAGAGAAGTTACCTAACACAAGTATATAACTACCTCAAGGGGTCATTCACAAAGACACTCACGCACTTATTCATTGATTATCATTCTTTTGATCTAGTGATATTTTTCTAAGGTTGTAATGACATATTTTCGAGGTAGCAAAGGATGTTGAAGGAGAAATTCTCGAGGTTGCAACAAAACCTGGTTTCTGAGGTATCTGCAGGTTGCAGATCAGCAAGGCATGGATGCATGTGGGATCTAGTGAAGGAAAGTATGGATATTCACAGGCTGTAGAAGAGAAGGTCACTTATCTTTGAAAAGATAATGAAGGTTTGGGTAGATGTTGGTACTAGGTCCCTAAAGGTCTGAAGGAAGTCTACAGATCATCATCTCAGAGTCTTAGGTTAGATATAGAAGTATTGGTATAGTTGTATACTTGTTTTGATGGTTACTTGTTGTCATGAAATGGTGTATTCTTGAGGCATACTTGGTATGGTTGGTTTGGTATTTGGATATGGTATATCTTGGTTGCTTGGTAGAGTGAGGAGCACTTTTATATCTAGTTCAACACATGATATGGCTCTTATAGTTATTATATTTGAGTTGATTGTATATGGTTGAGGTATATTCATGTTGTATGGTGGAATATGCATGAGGGGAATGCATTGGTTCTTTGAGACACTTCATTGATGATATGGTACAATATCTGCATATGGTTGATGGTATGGTATATGGTACATGTTACACATGGTTGATACTCTAGTTCTTGATTAACTATTATTTATTGATGTATCTTTGGTTCATGATTAATGCATGAGATGGTGTGTATGTTGGCATACAGTTGATGCATGGTATGGTACATGTGTCAGTTGGTTGATGAGTATATACAAGTTGATGAGATAGTGACAATGATAGAGATAGAGTGACATTGACATGGACAAAGTGACAGTGACATTAGTAGTGACCTTGGAAGAGTTTCTGATAGTGACAGTTGGTTTACATTTATATTACAGGGAAATTGGATGGGGCACAGATAGGTGGTTGTAGCCACCTTCTGGTTGGAGGCAGAGAAATAAGGGGGTTGTATCCTCCTTATGGTTAGAGCCATATAATTCAAGGAGTTTTAGATTCCTTCAGGTTGGAGCCTGAGAACAGGGGTTTGGAGCCTCCTTCCAGTTGTAGCTGGAGAATCAAAAGTTGGTGCTTCCAATGAATGTATTCTTTTGATATATAAGAAAAACATTCTGTGTTTTTCTCCCATTTAGGTTTCCACATAAATACTAGTGTACTATGTATATATTGTGATGCGATGTTGTTTATGATTATATTGTTGATGACATGTTGAATGCTAATGATAACCTGTTGATTATTGTTGAAGAATATATTGTGGTTAAAAGTTCTAAAATTTCTCATTACTGATTCAGCCCCCTCTTAGTAATCAATTACAATACATAAAATAATGAGGTGGTAAAGTGACATGTAAAATAATCCAATCAAAATAGACCCAGAGAGTGGAATGTCTCCATCAAAGAGGGAAGAAGATGAGTCAAAAGTGTAACATCTAGCCTCCAAATTCCTCCAAGGGATTTGGTCCCTCTTAGTAAATGATAAATATATAATTAATATGGATCCAAGTTAGTTTAAAATAAGTTAGATATGCATATTCACTACAAGGAGAACACCTTTTAGTGGAGGTTTATAGTGTTACGAAATTTGGCAAAATTTTCAAAAACATATCTGCTACAACCTCCTTT